>JAVRKA010000420.1:0-120786 GCA_034508555.1 Venustoraphidia nigricollis | reverse complement strand
GGCATATTAGATATAGTTGCCGATAGGCATTTAAAATATAGGTGCCGATAAGCATTTCAAATATAGGTGTCGATAGGCATTTCAGATATAAATGCCGAAAGGCATTTCAGATATAGGTGCCGATAGGCATTTCTGATGTGGTTGCCGATTGGCATTTCAAATATAGGTGCTGATAGGCATTTCAGATGTAGTTTTGGATAGGCATTTCAAAAATAGGTGCCGATAGGCACTTCAGATATAGGTGCCGATAGGCACTTCAGATATAGTTGCCGATTGGCATTATAAAAATAGGTGCCGATAGGCATTTAAGATATAGAAGCCGATAGGGATTTCAAATATAGGTGCCGATAGGCATTCCAGATATGGTTGCCGATAGGCATTTTTAATATAATTGCCGATAGGCATTTCAGATGTAGTTTCCGATAGGCATTTCAAAAATAGGTGCCAATAGGCATTTCAGATATATGTGCCGATAGGCATTTCAGATATAGTTACCGATTGGCATTTTAAAAATATGTGCCGATAGGCATTTTAGATATAAAAGCCGATAGGCATTTCAAATATAGGTGCCGATAAGCATTCCAGATATGGTTGCCGATAGGCATTTCAAATATAGGTGCTGATAGGCATTTCAGATGTAGTTTCCGATAGGCATTTTAGAAATAGGTGCCGATAGGCATTTTAGATGTAGTTTCCGATAGGCATTTTAAAAATAGGTGCCGATAGGCATTTCAGATATAGGTGCCGATAGGCATTTCAGATATAGTTGCCGATTGGCATTTTAAAAATAGGTGCCGATAGGCATTTCAGATATAGAAGCCGATAGGCATTTCAAATATAGGTGCCGATAGGCATTCCAGATATGGTTGCCGATAGGCATTTTTAATATATTTGCCGATAGGCATTTCAGATGTAGTTTCCGATAGGCATTTCAAAAATAGGTGCCGATAGGCATTTCATTTATATGTGCTGATAGGCATTTCAGATATAGTTACCGATTGGCATTTTAAAAATATGTGCCGATAGGCATTTTAGATATAGAAGCCGATAGGCATTTCAAATATAGGTGCCGATAAGCATTCCAGATATGGTTGCCGATAGGCATTTCAAATATAGGTGCTGATAGGCATTTCAGATGTAGTTTCCGATAGGCATTTCAAAAATTGGTGCCGATAGGCATTTCAGATATAGAAGCCGATAGGCATTTCAAATATAGGTGCCGATAGGCATTCCAGATATGGTTGCCGATAGGCATTTTCAATATAATTGCTGATAGGCATTTCAGATGTAGTTTCCGATAGGCATTTCAAAAATAGGTGCCGATAGGCATTTCAGATAGAGGTGTAGATAGGCATTTTAGATATACTTGCCGATTGGCATTTTAAAAATAGGTGCCGATAGGCATTTCAGATATAGAAGCCGATAGGCATTTCAAATATAGGTGCCGATAAGCATTCCAGATATGGTTGCCGATAGGCATTTCAAATATAGCTGCTGATAGGCATTTCAGATGTAGTTTCCGATAGGCATTTCAAAAATAGGTGCCGATAGGCATTTCAGATATAGGTGCCGATAGGCATTTCAGATATAGTTGCCAATTGGCATTTTAAAAATAGGTGCCGATAGGCATTTCAGATATAGAAGCCGATATGCATTTCAAATACAGGTGCCGATAGGCATTCTAGATATGGTTGCCAATAGGCATTTCAAATATAGGTGCTGATAGGCATTTTAGATGTAGTTTCCGATAGGCATTTCAAAAATTGATGCCGATAGGCATTTCAGATATAGAAGCCGATAGGTATTTCAAATATAGGTGTCGATAGGCATTTCTGATATGGTTGCCGATAGGCATTTCAAATATAGGAGCAGATAGGCATTTCAGATGTAGTTTCCGAAGGCATTTCAAAAATAGGTGCCGATAGGCATTTCAGATATAGGTGCCGATAGGCACTTCAGATATAGTTGCCAATTGGCATTTTAAAAACAGGTGCCGATAGGCAATTCAGATATAGAAGCCGATAGGCATTTCAAATATAGGTGCCGATAGGCATTCCAGTTATGGTTGCCGATAGGCATTTCAATTATAGTTGCTGATAGGCATTTCAGATGTAGTTTCCGATAGGCATTTCAAAAATAGGTGCCGATAGGCATTTAAGATATAGGTGCCGATAGGCATTTCAGATATAGTTGCCGATTGGCATTTTAAAAATAGGTGCCGATAGGCATTTCAGATATAGAAGCCGATAGGCATTTAAAATATAGGTGCCGATAGGCATTCCAGATATGGTTGCCGATAGGCATTTCAAATATAGGTGCTGATAGGCATTTCAGATGTAGTTTCCGATAGGCATTTCAAAAATAGGTACCGATAGGCATTTCAGATATAGGTGCCGATAGGCATTTCAGATATAGTTGCCAATTGGCATTTTAAAAATAGGTGTCAATAGGCATTTCAGATATAGAAGCCGATAGGCATTTCAAATATAGGTGCCGATTGGCATTCCAGATATGTTTGCCGACAGGCATTTCAAATATAGGTGCTTATAGGCATTTCAGATGTAGTTTCCAATAGGCATTTCAAAAATAGGTGCCGATAGGCATTTCAAATATAGGCGCCGATAGGCATTTCAGATATAGTTGCCGATTGGCATTTTAAAAATAGGTGCCGATGACATTTTAGGAATAGTTTCCGATAGGCATTTCAAAAATAGATGCCGATAGGCATTTCAGATATAGGTGCCGATAGGCATATCAGATATAGTTGCCGATAGGCATATTAGATATAGTTGCCGATAGGCATTTAAAATATAGGTGCCGATAAGCATTTCAAATATAGGTGTCGATAGGCATTTCAGATATAAATGCCGAAAGGCATTTCAGATATAGGTGCCGATAGGCATTTCTGATGTGGTTGCCGATTGGCATTTCAAATATAGGTGCTGATAGGCATTTCAGATGTAGTTTTGGATAGGCATTTCAAAAATAGGTGCCGATAGGCATTTCAGATATAGGTGCCGATAGGCACTTCAGATATAGTTGCCGATTGGCATTATAAAAATAGGTGCCGATAGGCATTTAAGATATAGAAGCCGATAGGGATTTCAAATATAGGTGCCGATAGGCATTCCAGATATGGTTGCCGATAGGCATTTTTAATATAATTGCCGATAGGCATTTCAGATGTAGTTTCCGATAGGCATTTCAAAAATAGGTGCCAGATAGGCATTTCAGATATATGTGCCGATAGGCATTTCAGATATAGTTACCGATTGGCATTTTAAAAATATGTGCCGATAGGCATTTTAGATATAAAAGCCGATAGGCATTTCAAATATAGGTGCCGATAAGCATTCCAGATATGGTTGCCGATAGGCATTTCAAATATAGGTGCTGATAGGCATTTCAGATGTAGTTTCCGATAGGCATTTCAAAAATTGGTGCCGATAGGCATTTCAGATATAGAAGCCGATAGGCATTTCAAATATAGGTGTCGATAGGCATTTCTGATGTGGTTGCCGATAGGCATTTCAAATATAGGAGCAGATAGGCATTTCAGATGTAGTTTCCGAAGGCATTTCAAAAATAGGTGCCGATAGGCATTTCAGATATAGAAGCCGATAGGTATTTCAAATATAGGTGTCGATAGGCATTTCTGATGTGGTTGCCGATAGGCATTTCAAATATAGGAGCAGATAGGCATTTCAGATGTAGTTTCCGAAGGCATTTCAAAAATAGGTGCCGATAGGCATTTCAGATATAGGTGCCGATAGGCACTTCAGATATAGTTGCCAATTGGCATTTTAAAAACAGGTGCTGATAGGCATTTCAGATATAGAAGCCGATAGGCATTTCAAATATAGGTGCCGATAGGCATTCCAATTATGGTTGCCGATAGGCATTTCAATTATAGGTGCTGATAGGCATTTCAGATGTAGTTTCCGATAGGCATTTCAAAAATAGGTGCCGATAGGCATTTAAGATATAGGTGCCGATAGGCATTTCAGATATAGTTGCCGATTGGCATTTTAAAAATAGGTGCCGATAGGCATTTCAGATATAGAAGCCGATAGGCATTTCAAATATAGGTGCCGATAGGCATTCCAGATATGGTTGCCGATAGGCATTTCAAATATAGGTGCTGATAGGCATTTCAGATGTAGTTTCCGATAGGCATTTCAAAAATTGGTGCCGATAGGCATTTCAAATATAGGTGCCGATAGGCACTTCAGATATAGTTGCCAATTGGCATTTTAAAAATAGGTGCCGATAGGCATTTCAGATATAGAAGCCGATAGGCATTCAAATATAGGTGCCGATTAGCATTTTAAAAACAGGTTGAGGCGTTTTCATAGCCTCATATATGATTACCTTCTATAATTTAAATATTTTTATTTTCAAACAATAGTGTAATTTGTTCCCAACCGGTTATTTCATCTTTAAAAATACAATTTTAGTATCATTACCTAATTATCTTGATTCCTTACATAATTTCAATTTTAAACATTCTTGTCAGAAATAAAATATAAAATTATTCATTACTTCTTGAACTGAATTTCTAGAGACCGGTCGCTTCACTAGCTATTTGGGGACAAATTACTTTTCTCTTAAAACTTTCATTTTACCTTATTAATCGGTTATTTCATTTTTTTTATCTTTTCTTAATGTTTATTGGTAAAATTAATTTTAATAATTAATTGAAGAACCTGCATTATAAAGAACAGGCGATTTTATCGTCAGGGTTTTTTTATAATCAGGAGTAGTGTATTTTTGGTGCTTAGCTTCCTGTTTCATAAGTTTAGCGAGGCACCTCGCCCAACTTCTTGAAACTATCAGGAACTTTGCGTTTAATTTTATGTATTCTGTATTAAATGTATTAATTTAAATATATAATTTGAAATATCAAACTGTCATTATTACTTTAGTTTCAAAATTAAGCCCGACTTGTGGAACTGGGTGGGCCCAGCGGTTCCGAATTTACTTAAACTTAAATAAAATAAATAACTACTTAAATACAAAAAAATTAGCAAGTGGGTTTAGAAATGGTAGCAGAGCTATAGTTAAGTTTAAAAACTGTTCTTAACGAAGTAAATCTACGCGTTTAATTTGTTACATCTACTACAGTTAGTGTTGCGTAACCGTGAATATCTTATTACATCAAGTCTATTAATTTTTTCATCGCACTTTCAGTTCAAGAAGCATTTTAAGGTTTTTGTTTAATTATTTAAATTAATTTTGTGTCAAAAATGCCGAAACCTTCTCTTCGAAGTGAAACTATAATCAAGACTCCGATACCGTCAACTCAGTCTCCAATATCGGACAAGAACGAGCACTTTCACACGCCAGAAGCTCAAATAAATCAACGTCAAACGGGCGCCATTCCTAAAACGACAATCAGTACCACAAGTTCTTCTACTAACGGACAGGATCAAGCTGCTTCATTACCAATTGAACCAAGTACTCCAGCGCAAACTGGATTTGACCAATCACCATTTCGTGTATTCCAGTTCTTGAAGACTCAAACTGAAATAAATATGAAGTCTCAGCAAACATTAAGCGACTTGTCTATGGGCTTAAATTCGCTATCACAAAACGTCAGTCAAGTCATCAAGGAACGCAGTATACAAGAACAATTATTAGTACTTCAAGCTCAAATTCAAGCAATGAATCGCAGCGATACTGAAAATCGTTATCAAACCGCAAGTTTAACGCCTATACCAATTAAAATGGGCATTGATATATCCGATTTATTGAAACCAGTACCGATTTGTGACGGGAAAAATTTAGACGTCATACTTCGCTTCATCGAAGAAGTAGAAAGAATTGTCGACAAAAAGTTGGTTAAAGAAAAACCGTTGATTTTTCAATTGATATCGTTATGTCAAGGCAGTTTTCTGGAATGGTTTACCGAAGCCGCTCATCATATTAAATCCTGGAATGATTTGAAGACACAAATACTTGAACGTTTCTTGACGCCAGTTGATAAAACGCTGTACACTGCATCACTTATAGAGAGATGGCAAGGTTCAAATGAACAATTCGATGATTACGTGGCAGACATTCGTCGAAAAGCACGTGTCCTAAATTCTTCACTAGCGGAACAAGAAATTATTGTCAATATTTGGGCAAGACTCAACAAAACAACGTATGATTTCTGTCGACTTCGAACTATTCCGTCCAATTTCAATGAGCTTGACACACTAGCAAGAGAATATGCTCAAGTTTTAAGAAGAGACCGAATTCACTCTGAAGCTGAATCAAATAAATTTGGCAAATCTAAACAGTCAAAAAACTGAATAATTATGAAATAACCGACCAATCGTCATTAAATTTTTAAAACAATCAACACCGATTACAACTTTACCTATAATTAAACTGTCAATAGGCCATTTGATTTTCGATGCTCTTTTGGACTCAGGAGCTACGCATTCTGTTGTTTCCAAAAAAGTTGCCAACACCATTAGTATGTTGAAGTTTGGCAAGATTATACCTGAAGCAACCCGGATAACCTTAGCTGACGGCTATTGTACATCTGTCAAACATCGTCTTAAATGTCATATCAAGATTGAAGAGTTTTCGTGGAACATTTCGCTAATCATTTTACCTAATCTATCGCACGACATTATCATTGGCGTTAATACACTTCGTCGACTGAAGGCTCAACTTGACTTTTCAAAACTTGAAGTCAAATTCGATTTCAAGCCTGAAGTTGCAGTTCCATTTACGTCAGACTCACGAAGCGTTAAACTGTCCAGCATTCGAGATGACTTATCAATTAACGCTGAACTTTCCGATATTCAGCAAACTCAACTAAATGAATTGTTGACATCTTACAGCGACGTAATTAACAAGAATATCCTGGGCCGAGCGAACGATTATACTTACACGATACATATGAAAGATAATATTCCAGTACGCCGTAGTCCATACCCGATGAATCCAATCAGACCTCGAGAGATGGACGTCCACATTCAAAAACTATTGGACCAAGGAGTCATAGAGAAGTCATGCAGTCCTTATGGAGCTCCAGCTTTCTTTGTACCCAAAAAAGATGGAACTAATAGACTCGTCATTGACTACAGACATTTAAATTCAAAAGTTGTCTTCGACGCATTTCCATCTCCGAATATGGACGCCGTCTTTCAAAGTCTTCATGGATCCAGAATATTTTCGTCTATAGACTTAGCCAG
The DNA here is from genome assembly GCA_034508555.1 of Venustoraphidia nigricollis. Taxonomy (NCBI): domain Eukaryota; kingdom Metazoa; phylum Arthropoda; class Insecta; order Raphidioptera; family Raphidiidae; genus Venustoraphidia; species Venustoraphidia nigricollis. The sequence continues at coordinate 113,596 of JAVRKA010000420.1, read as the reverse complement.
CGCTTTTTACCAAATTCCTTTGTCTCCTGAAAGCAAAAAATATACAGCGTTTGTTACTCCAACCTCTCAATATCAATTCCGTCAAGTTCCTTTTGGTCTTAGTGTTAGTCCACAAGCTTTAAATCGCATTATGTTTCAGATATTCTCAGACCTGCGTTATAAATGCTGCATACCGTACTTTGACGACATACTGGTCCATAGTTCAAGTTTCAAGGAGCATCTTGAACATTTGAACATCGTTTTCAGTAGGCTTAGACGAGCTGGGTTCACCGCCAACCCGGATAAAATGCAGTTAGGCCGTCATCGCATCAAGTTTCTGGGCCACGTTATCTCCGGCTCAGGTGTCCATGTAGATCCAAACAAAGTTTCTGCAATCAATGAACTTCCTGCTCCGAGAAATCTAAAACAGCTTCGTCAATTTCTTGGCATGGCATCATTTTTCTCTCGATTTATTGAGAATTTTTCGCTTATTGTCGCACCGCTCAATCAACTAAAAAAGAAAGGGGTTCGCTTCCACTTGGGACCTGATGAACTGAAGGCCTTCGAAACAATCAAACGAAAACTAGCTGGCGCACCTGTACTCACCTATCCTGATTTCTTAAGACAATTCATTGTTCAAACTGACGCCAGTCAAGAAGCTCTCGGCGCAGTGCTGCTACAAAAATTCGACGATGGCCTCCATCCGATACAGTTTGCAAGCCGCAAGCTCACTGATGCAGAACGACGCTATTCGACATACGAACTAGAAGCCTTGGCTGTGGTGTGGGCTCTGGAAAAATTCAAGGAGTACTTATTGAGCGGAAAATTTCTTCTACAAACCGACAGCTGCGCACTCACATGGCTGTTGAAACATCCTCGACAACTAGGACGCATTGGAAGGTGGGTTCTGAAGTTGTCGCACTTCAATTACGATGTCGAACATATACGCGGCAAGCTCAACGTCGTCGCTGATGCGCTAAGTCGACTGTACGCTGACGAAGACGTCCAAGACGACAAGAATCACGCTACCTGTAACGCAATTCATATATCTGAAGCCTCCATCAACTTGCTGGATGAAGTCCCGCAATCATTTGTGTCAATTCGAACACACCAGCTCTCCGATCCGGACTGCCAACTCATCGTTGACCGAATTAATAACGGTAACAATGATGTCACAAGTTATCAGTTACGCGACGGGCTGTTGGTGCGACTTGTTGGCAAACACAAATTGAAAAGAGTCGTTGTTCCGAAATCCGTTCAAAAGATGGTCATATTTTATTTTCACGATACGAAGACGAGTGCGCATCCTGGAATAATTCGTACCTACCGACAAATCGCTCGCCGCTTCTGGTGGGCTTCTCTATACAAAGACGTCCGAGACTACGTGCGTTCGTGTGATGTTTGTCAAAGCTGTAAGCCGCACAACCAACGAATTGCTGCTCCACTGGCCTCCACCTTGCCAAGAAATGTTTGGGAGCGAGTCTACATCGACCACATTGGACCATTGACCATTACCAGTACCGGGTGTCGCTATGCACTTGTCGTCATCGATGGATTCAGCAAGTGGCTGGAAATCATACCAGTCAAACGAACCACGTCAGCCGCCACCATCCAAAAGCTAATCGCCGTCTGGACAAAATACGGACCACCAAGAACGCTCGTTTCTGACAACGCCACATGTTTCAAGAGTGCAAGCTTTCGCTACATGTGTTTACAATGGGGCATAAGTCAAGTCTTCACATCTCCAAACAGGCCCAGCAGCAACGCCGTCGAACGCGCCAACCGAGATATCAAGGCCGGGTTGTCAATACTGCTGAAATAGTACGGCAGTTCACATAAACAATGGGACAAATTCACTTCGTTCGTGGCTTACTCTCACAACTCCACAATCAGCGAGGCCACAAACACATCTCCGGCATCGGTGTTCCTTGGTCGCGAGCTCACACAGTCGTTAGATCTTAAATGGGATATTGCAAGTTTTGTAGACGATGGAAGAGTCGACGTCGAGAGGGTACGCACCGCTTTGGAGAAAAACCATTGTAAAATTCGCAAATACTATGATCGCCATCGACCAGGTCAGCATCCGTTCTACATCGGTCAATTAGTACTGCAGCGTCTCCACCAATCCACTACTCCAGGAGATGACGTACGGAAGTTCCAAGCCCGTTGGTCCGAGCCGCGCCGAATCACAAGATTTACATCGCCTGTTTCACGCGAGCTAGCGGATCTACACGACGCCAACCACAAATATCGCTGTCACATTGAAGACCTAAAACCATACATACGACGAGAAGCTGCCTGAAGCAGTTCTCTATCACGCGGGGGTGCCTGAGGCGTTTTCATAGCCTCATATATGATTACCTTCTATAATTTAAATATTTTTATTTTCAAACAATAGTGTAATTTGTTCCCAACCGGTTATTTCATCTTTAAAAATACAATTTTAGTATCATTACCTAATTATCTTGATTCCTTACATAATTTCAATTTTAAACATTCTTGTCAGAAATAAAATATAAAATTATTCATTACTTCTTGAACTGAATTTCTAGAGACCGGTCGCTTCACTAGCTATTTGGGGACAAATTACTTTACTCTTAAAACTTTCATTTCACCTTATTAATCGGTTATTTCATTTTTTTTATCTTTTCTTAATGTTTATTGGTAAAATTAATTTTAATAATTAATTGAAGAACCTGCATTATAAAGAACAGGCGATTTTATCGTCAGGGTTTTTTTATAATCAGGAGTAGTGTATTTTTGGTGCTTAGCTTCCTGTTTAATAAGTTTAGCGAGGCACCTCGCCCAACTTCTTGAAACTATCAGGAACTTTGCGTTTAATTTTATGTATTCTGTATTAAATGTATTAATTTAAATATATAATTTGAAATATCAAACTGTCATTATTACTTTAGTTTCAAAATTAAGCCCGACTTGTGGAACTGGGTGGGCCCAGCGGTTCCGAATTTACTTAAACTTAAATAAAATAAATAACTACTTAAATACAAAAAAATTAGCAAGTGGGTTTAAGGTGCCGATAGGCATTTCAGACATAGAAGCCGATAGGTATTTTAAATATAGGTGTCGATAGGCATTTCAGATATGGTTGCCGATAGGCATTTCAAATATAGGAGCAGATAGGCATTTCAGATGTAGTTTCCGAAGGCATTTCAAAAATAGGTGCCGATAGGCATTTCAAATATTGGTGCCGATAGGCACTTCAGATATAGTTGCCAATTGGCATTTTAAAAATAGGTGCCGATAGGCATTTCAAATATAGAAGCCGATAGGCATTCAAATATAGGTGCCGATAGGCATTCCAGTTATGGTTGCCGATAGGCATTTCAATTATAGGTGCTGATAGGTATTTCAGATGTAGTTTCCGATAGGCATTTCAAAAATAGGTGCCGATAGGCATTTTAGATATCGTTGCCGATTGGCATTCTAAAAATAGGTGCCGATAGGCGTTTCAGATATAGAAGCCGATAGGCATTTCAAATATAGGTGCCGATAGGCATTCCAGATATGGTTGCCGATAGGCATTTCAAATACAGGTGCTGATAGGCATTTCAGATGTAGTTTCCGATAGGCATTTCAAAAATTGGTGCCGATAGGCATTTCAGATATATGTGCCGATAGGCATTTCAGATATAGAAGCCGATTGGCCTTTTAAAAATAGGTGCCGATAGGCATTTCAGATATGGTTGCCGATAGGCATTTCAAATATTGGTGCTGATAGGCATTTCAGATGTAGTTTCCGATAGGCATTTCAAAAATATGTGCCGATAGGCATTTCAGATATAGGTGCCGATAGGCATTTCAGATATAGTTGCCGATTGGCATTTTAAAAATAGGTGCCGATAGGCATTTTAGATGTAGTTTCCGATAGGCATTTCAAAAATAGGTGCCGATAGGCATTTCAGATATAGGTGCCGATAGGCATATCAGATATAGTTGCCGATAGGCATTTAAAATATAGGTGCCGATAGGCATTTCAAATATAGGTGTCGATAGGCATTTCAGATATAAATGCCAAAAGGCATTTCGGATATAGGTGTCGATAGGCATTTCAGATATAGTTGCCGATTGGCATTTTAAAAAAAGGTGCCGATAGGCATTTCAGATATAAAAGTCGATAGGTATTTCAAATATAGGTGTCGATAGGCAATTCAGATATGGTTGCCGATAGGCATTTCAAATATAGGTGCTGATAGGCATTTCAGATGTAGTTTCCGATAGGCATTTCAAAAATAGGTGCCGATAGGCATTTCAGATATAGGTGCAGATAGCCATTTCAGATATAGTTGCCAATTAGCATTTTAAAAATAGGTGCCGATAGGCATTTCAGATATAGAAGCCGATAGGCATTTCAAATATAGGTGCCGATAGGCATTCCAGATATGGTTGCCGATAGACATTTCAAATATAGGTGCTGATAGGCATTTTAGATGTAGTTTCCGATAGGCATTTCAAAAATTGATGCCGATAGGCAATTCAGATATAGGTGCCGATAGGCATTTCAGATATAGTTGCCGATTGGCATTTTAAAAACAGGTGCCGATAGGCATTTCAGATATAGATGCCGATAGGTATTTCAAATATAGGTGTTGATAGGCATTTCAGATATAGTTGCCGATAGGCATTTCAAATATATGAGCAGATAGGCATTTCAGATGTAGTTTCCGAAAGGCATTTCAAAAATAGGTGCCGATAGGCATTTCAGATATAGGTGCCGATAGGCATTTTAGATATAGTTGCCGATTGGCATTTTAAAAATAGGTGCCGATAGGCATTTTAGATATAGAAGCCGATAGGTATTTCAAATATAGGTGTCGATAGGCATTTCAGATAGGGTTGCCGATAGGCATTTCAAATATAGGTGCTGATAGGCATTTCAGATGTAGTTTCCGATAGGCATTTCAAAAATAGGTGCCGATAGGCATTTCAGATATAGGTGCCGATAGGCATTTCAGATATAGTTGCCGATTGGCATTTTAAAAATAGGTGCCGATAGGCATTTTAGATGTAGTTTCCGATAGGCATTTCAAAAATAGGTGCCGATAGGCATTTCAGAAATAGGTGCCGATAGGCATTTCAGATATAGTTGCCGATAGGCATTTAAAATATAGGTGCCGATAGGCATTTCAAATATAGGTGTCGAGAGGCATTTCAGATATAAATGCCGATAGGCATTTCGGATATAGGTGCCGATAGGCATTTCAGATATAGTTGCCGATTGGCATTTTAAAAATAGGTGCCGATAGGCATTTCAGATATAGAAGCAGATAGGTATTTCAAATATAGGTGTCGATAGGCATTTCAGATATGGTTGCCGATAGGCATTTAAAATATAGGTGCTGATAGGCATTTCAGAAGTAGTTTCCGATAGGCATTTCAAAAATTAGTGCAGATAGGCATTTCAGATATAGGTGCCGATAGGCATTTTAGATATAGTTGCCGATTGGCATTTTAAAAATAGGTGCCGATAGGCATTTCAGATATAGAAGCCTATAGGTATTTCAAATATAGGTGTCGATAGGCACTTCAGATATGGTTGCCGATAGGCATTTCAGATATAGGTGCTGATAGGCATTTCAGATGTAGTTTCCAATAGGCATTTCAAAAATAGGTGCCGATAGGCATTTCAGATAAAAGTGCCGATAGGCATATCAGATATAGTTGCCGATAGGCATTTAAAATATAGGTGCCGATAGGCATTTCAAATATATGTGTCGATAGGCATTTCAGATATAAATCCCGAAAGGCATTTCGGATATAGGTGCCGATAGGCATTTCTGATTTGGTTGCCGATAGGCATTTCAAACATAGGTGCTGATAGGCATTTCAGATGTAGTTTTCGATAGGTATTTCGAAATAAGGTACCAATACGCATTTCAAATATAGGTGCCAAAAGGCACTTCAGATATAATTGCCGATTGGCATTTTAAAAATAGGTGCCGATAGGCATTTCAGATATAGAAGCCGATAGGCATTTCAAATATAGGTGCCGATAGGCATTCCAGATATGGTTGCCGATAGGCATTTCAAATATATGTGCTGATAGGCATTTCAGATGTAGTTTCCGATAGGCATTTCAAAAATATGTGCCGATAGGCATTCCAGATATAGGTGCCGATAGGCATTTCAGATATAGTTGTCGATTGGCATTTTAAAAATAGGTGCCGATAGGCATTTCAGATATAGAAGATGATAGGCATTTCAAATATAGGTGGCGATAGGCATTCCAGATATGGTTGCCGATAGGCATTTCAAATATAGGTGCTGATAGGCATTTCAGATGTAGTTTCCGATAGGCATTTTAAAAATTGGTGCCGATAGGCATTTCAGATATAGGTGCCAAAAGGCATTTAAGATATAGTTGCCGATTGGCATTTTAAAAATAGGTGCCGATAGGCATTTTGGATATAGAAGCCGATAGGTATTTCAAATATAGGTGTCGATAGGCATTTAAGATATGGTCGCCGATAGGCATTTCAAATATTGGTGCTGATAGGCATTTTAGATGTAGTTTCCGATAGGCATTTCAAAAATAGGTGCCGATAGGCATTTCAGATATAGGTGCCGATAGGCATTACAGATATAGTTGCCGATTGGCATTTTTAAATAGGTGTCGATAGGCATTTCAGATATAAATCCCGAAAGGCATTTGGGATATAGGTGCCGATAGGCATTTCTGATGTGGTTGCCGATAGGCATTTCAAATATAGGTGCTGATAGGCATTTCAGATGTAGTTTTTGATAGGTATTTCAAAATAAGGTACCAATAGGCATTTCAAATATAGGTGCCGATAGGCACTTCAGATATAATTGCCGATTGGCATTTTAAAAATAAGTGCCGATAGGCATTTCAGAATAGGTGCCGATAGGCATTTCAGATATAGTAGCCGATTGGCATTTTAAAAATGGGTGCCGATAGGCATTTCAGATATAGAAGCCGATAGGCATTTCAAATATAGGTGCCGATAGGCATTCCAGATATGGTTGCCGATAGGCATTTCAAATATAGGTGCTGATAGGCATTTCAGATGTAGTTTCCGATAGGCATTTCAAAAATTGGTGCCGATAGGCATTTCAGATATAGGTGTCGATAGGCATTTCAGATATAGTTGCCGATTGGCATTTTAAAAATAGGTGCCGATAGGCATTTCAGATATAGAAGCCGATATGCATTTCAAATATAGGTGCCGATAGGCATTCCAGATATGGTTGCCGATAGGCATTACAAATATATGTGCTGATTGGCATTTCAGAGGTGGTTTCCGATAGGCATTTCAAAAATAGGTGCCGATAGGCATTTCAGATATAGGTGCCGATAGGCATTTCAGAATAAGTTGCAAATTGGCATTTTAAAAATAGGTGCCGATAGGCATTTCAGATATAGAAGCCGATAGGAATTTCAAATATAGGTGCCGATAGGCATTCCAGTTATGGTTGCCGATAGGCATTTCAATTATAGGTGCTGATAGGCATTTCAGATGTGGTTTCCGATAGGCATTTCAAAAAAAGGTGCCGATAGGCATTTCAGATATAGGTGCCGATAGGCATTTCAGATATAGTTGCAAATTGGCATTTTAAAAATAGGTGCCGATAGGCATTTCAGATATAGAAGCCGATAGGCATTTCAAATATAGGTGCCGATAGGCATTCCAGTTATAGTTGCCGATAGGCATTTCAATTATAGGTGCTGATACGCATTTCAGATGTAGTTTCCGATAGGCATTTCAAAAATAGGTGCCAATAGGCATTTCAGATATATGTGCCGATAGGCATTTCAGATATAGTTACCGATTGGCATTTTAAAAATATGTGCCGATAGGCATTTTAGATATAAAAGCCGATAGGCATTTCAAATATAGGTGCCAATAAGCATTCCAGATATGGTTACCGATAGGCATTTCAAATATAGGTGCTGATAGGCATTTCAGATGTAGTTTCCGATAGGCATTTCAAAAATTGGTGCCGATAGGCATTTCAGATATAGAAGCCGATAGGCATTTCAAATATAGGTGCCGATAGGCATTCCAGATATGTTTGCCGATGGGCATTTTCAATATAATTGCTGATAGGCATTTCAGATGTAGTTTCCGATAGGCGTTTCACAAATAGGTGCCGATAGGCATTTCAGATAGAGGTGTAGATAGGCATTTCAGATATAGTTGCCGATTGGCATTTTAAAAATAGGTGCCGATAGGCATTTCAGATATAGAAGCCGATAGGCATTTCAAATATAGGTGCCGATAAGCATTCCAGATATGGTTGCTGATAGGCATTTCAAATATAGGTGCTGATAGGCATTTTAGATGTAGTTTCCGATAGGCATTTCAAAAATAGGTGCCGATAGGCATTTCAGATATAGTTGCCGATTGGCATTTTAAAAATAGGTGCCGATAGGCATTTCAGAAATAGGTGCCGATAGGCATATCAGATATAGTTGCCGATAGGCATTTAAAATATAGGTGCCGATAGGCATTTCAAATATAGGTGTCGAGAGGCATTTCAGATATAAATGCCGATAGGCATTTCGGATATAGGTGCCGATAGGCATTTCAGATATAGTTGCCGATTGGCATTTTAAAAATAGGTGCCGATAGGCATTTCAGATATAGAAGCCGATAGGTATTTCAAATATAGGTGTCGATAGGCATTTCAGATATGGTTGCCGATAGGCATTTAAAATATAGGTGCTGATAGGCATTTCAGAAGTAGTTTCCGATAGGCATTTCAAAAATTAGTGCACATAGGCATTTCAGATATAGGTGCCGATAGGCATTTTAGATATAGTTGCCGATTGGCATTTTAAAAATAGGTGCCGATAGGCATTTCAGATAAAAGTGCCGATAGGCATATCAGATATAGTTGCCGATAGGCATTTAAAATATAGGTGCCGATAGGCATTTCAAATATATGTGTCGATAGGCATTTCAGATATAAATCCCGAAAGGCATTTCGGATATAGGTGCCGATAGGCATTTCTGATTTGGTTGCCGATAGGCATTTCAAATATAGGTGCTGATAGGCATTTCAGATGTAGTTTTCGATAGGTATTTCGAAATACGGTACCAATACGCATTTCAAATATAGGTGCCAAAAGGCACTTCAGATATAATTGCCGATTGGCATTTTAAAAATAGGTGCCGATAGGCATTTCAGATATAGAAGCCGATAGGCATTTCAAATATAGGTGCCGATAGGCATTCCAGATATGGTTGCCGATAGGCATTTCAAATATAGGTGCTGATAGGCATTTCAGATGTAGTTTTCGATAGGCATTTCAAAAATAGGTGCCGATAGGCATTCCAGATATAGGTGCCGATAGGCATTTCAGATATAGTTGTCGATTGGCATTTTAAAAATAGGTGCCGATAGGCATTTCAGATATAGAAGATGATAGGCATTTCAAATATAGGTGGCGATAGGCATTCCAGATATGGTTGCCGATAGGCATTTCAAATATAGGTGCTGATAGGCATTTCAGATGTAGTTTCCGATAGGCATTTTAAAAATTGGTGCCGATAGGCATTTCAGATATAGGTGCCAAAAGGCATTTAAGATATAGTAGCCGATTGGCATTTTAAAAATAGGTGCCGAGAGGCATTTCAGATATAGAAGCCGATAGGCATTTCAAATATAGGTGCCGATAGGCATTCCAGATATTGTTGCCGATAGGCATTTCAAATATAGGTGCTGATAGGCATTTCAGATGTAGTTTCCGATAGGCATTTCAAAAATTGGTGCCGATAGGCATTTCAGATATAGGTGTCGATAGGCATTTCAGATATAGTTGCCGATTGGCATTTTAAAAATAGGTGCCGATAGGCATTTCAGATATAGAAGCCGATATGCATTTCAAATATAGGTGCCGATAGGCATTCCAGATATGGTTGCCGATAGGCATTTCAAATATATGTGCTGATAGGCATTTCAGATGTGGTTTCCGATAGGCATTTCAAAAATAGGTGCCGATAGGCATTTCAGATATAGGTGCCGATAGGCATTTCAGAATAAGTTGCAAATTGGCATTTTAAAAATAGGTGCCGATAGGCATTTCAGATATAGAAGCCGATAGGCATTTCAAATATAGGTGCCGATAGGCATTCCAGTTATGGTTGCCGATAGGCATTTCAAATATATGTGCTGATTGGCATTTCAGAGGTGGTTTCCGATAGGCATTTCAAAAATAGGTGCCGATAGGCATTTCAGATATAGGTGCCGATAGGCATTTCAGAATAAGTTGCAAATTGGCATTTTAAAAATAGGTGCCGATAGGCATTTCAGATATAGAAGCCGATAGGCATTTCAAATATAGGTGCCGATAGGCATTCCAGTTATGGTTGCCGATAGGCATTTCAATTATAGGTGCTGATAGGCATTTCAGATGTGGTTTCCGATAGGCATTTCAAAAAAAGGTGCCGATAGGCATTTCAGATATAGGTGCCGATAGGCATTTCAGATATAGTTGCAAATTGGCATTTTAAAAATAAGTGCCGATAGGCATTTCAGATATAGAAGCCGATAGGCATTTCAAATATAGGTGCCGATAGGCATTCCAGTTATAGTTGCCGATAGGCATTTCAATTATAGGTGCTGATACGCATTTCAGATGTAGTTTCCGATAGGCATTTCAAAAATAGGTGCCAATAGGCATTTCAGATATATGTGCCGATAGGCATTTCAGATATAGTTACCGATTGGCAGTTTAAAAATATGTGCCGATAGGCATTTTAGATATAAAAGCCGATAGGCATTTCAAATATAGGTGCCGATAAGCATTCCAGATATGGTTACCGATAGGCATTTCAAATATAGGTGCTGATAGGCATTTCAGATGTAGTTTCCGATAGGCATTTCAAAAATTGGTGCCGATAGGCATTTCAGATATAGAAGCCGATAGGCATTTCAAATATAGGTGCCGATAGGCATTCCAGATATGTTTGCCGATAGGCATTTTCAATATAATTGCTGATAGGCATTTCAGATGTAGTTTCCGATAGGCGTTTCAAAAATAGGTGCCGATAGGCATTTCAGATAGAGGTGTAGATAGGCATTTCAGATATAGTTGCCGATTGGCATTTTAAAAATAGGTGCCGATAGGCATTTCAGATATAGAAGCCGATAGGCATTTCAAATATAGGTGCCGATAAGCATTCCAGATATGGTTGCTGATAGGCATTTCAAATATAGGTGCTGATAGGCATTTTAGATGTAGTTTCCGATAGGCATTTCAAAAATAGGTGCCGATAGGCATTTCAGATATAGTTGCCGATTGGCATTTTAAAAATAGGTGCCGATAGGCATTTCAGAAATAGGTGCCGATAGGCATATCAGATATAGTTGCCGATAGGCATTTAAAATATAGGTGCCGATAGGCATTTCAAATATAGGTGTCGAGAGGCATTTCAGATATAAATGCCGATAGGCATTTCGGATATAGGTGCCGATAGGCATTTCAGATATAGAAGCCGATAGGTATTTCAAATATAGGTGTCGATAGGCATTTCAGATATGGTTGCCGATAGGCATTTAAAATATAGGTGCTGATAGGCATTTCAGAAGTAGTTTCCGATAGGCATTTCAAAAATTAGTGCAGATAGGCATTTCAGATATAGGTGCCGATAGGCATTTTAGATATAGTTGCCGATTGGCATTTTAAAAATAGGTGCCGATAGGCATTTCAGATATAGAAGCCTATAGGTATTTCAAATATAGGTGTCGATAGGCACTTTAGATATGGTTGCCGATAGGCATTTCAAATATAGGTGCTGATAGGCATTTCAGATGTAGTTTCCAATAGGCATTTCAAAAATAGGTGCCGATAGGCATTTCAGATAAAAGTGCCGATAGGCATATCAGATATAGTTGCCGATAGGCATTTAAAATATAGGTGCCGATAGGCATTTCAAATATATGTGTCGATAGGCATTTCAGATATAAATCCCGAAAGGCATTTCGGATATAGGTGCCGATAGGCATTTCTGATTTGGTTGCCGATAGGCATTTCAAATATAGGTGCTGATAGGCATTTCAGATGTAGTTTTCGATAGGTATTTCGAAATACGGTACCAATACGCATTTCAAATATAGGTGCCAAAAGGCACTTCAGATATAATTGCCGATTGGCATTTTAAAAATAGGTGCCGATAGGCATTTCAGATATAGAAGCCGATAGGCATTTCAAATATAGGTGCCGATAGGCATTCCAGATATGGTTGCCGATAGGCATTTCAAATATAGGTGCTGATAGGCATTTCAGATGTAGTTTCCGATAGGCATTTCAAAAATAGGTGCCGATAGGCATTCCAGATATAGGTGCCGATAGGCATTTCAGATATAGTTGTCGATTGGCATTTTAAAAATAGGTGCCGATAGGCATTTCAGATATAGAAGATGATAGGCATTTCAAATATAGGTGGCGATAGGCATTCCAGATATGGTTGCCGATAGGCATTTCAAATATAGGTGCTGATAGGCATTTCAGATGTAGTTTCCGATAGGCATTTTAAAAATTGGTGCCGATAGGCATTTCAGATATAGGTGCCAAAAGGCATTTAAGATATAGTAGCCGATTGGCATTTTAAAAATAGGTGCCGATAGGCATTTCAGATATAGAAGCCGATAGGCATTTCAAATATAGGTGCCGATAGGCATTCCAGATATGGTTGCCGATAGGCATTTCAAATATAGGTGCTGATAGGCATTTCGGATGTAGTTTCCGATAGGCATTTCAAAAATTGGTGCCGATAGGCATTTCAGATATAGGTGTCGATAGGCATTTCAGATATAGTTGCCGATTGGCATTTTAAAAATAGGTGCCGATAGGCATTTCAGATATAGAAGCCGATATGCATTTCAAATATAGGTGCTGATAGGCATTTCAGATGTAGTTTCCGATAGGCATTTCAAAAATAGGTGCCGATAGGCATTTCAGATATAGGTGTCGATAGGCATTTCAGATATAGTTGCCGATTGGCATTTTAAAAATAGGTGCCGATAGGCATTTCAGATATAGAAGCCGATATGCATTTCAAATATAGGTGCCGATAGGCATTCCAGATATGGTTGCCGATAGGCATTTCAAATATATGTGCTGATAGGCATTTCAGATGTGGTTTCCGATAGGCATTTCAAAAATAGGTGCCGATAGGCATTTCAGATATAGGTGCCGATAGGCATTTCAGAATAAGTTGCAAATTGGCATTTTAAAAATAGGTGCCGATAGGCATTTCAGATATAGAAGCCGATAGGCATTTCAAATATAGGTGCCGATAGGCATTCCAGTTATGGTTGCCGATAGGCATTTCAATTATAGGTGCTGTTAGGCATTTCAGATGTGGTTTCCGATAGGCATTTCAAAAAAAGGTGCCGATAGGCATTTCAGATATAGGTGCCGATAGGCATTTCAGATATAGTTGCAAATTGGCATTTTAAAAATAGGTGCCGATAGGCATTTCAGATATAGAAGCCGATAGGCATTTCAAATATAGGTGCCGATAGGCATTCCAGTTATAGTTGCCGATAGGCATTTCAATTATAGGTGCTGATACGCATTTCAGATGTAGTTTCCGATAGGCATTTCAAAAATAGGTGCCGATAGGCATTTAAGATATAGGTGCCTATAGGCATTTCAGATATAGTTGCCGATTGGCATTTTATAAATAGGTTCTGATAGGCATTTCAGATATAGAAGCCGATAGGCATTTCAAATATAGGTGCCGATAGGCATTCCAGATATGGTTGCCGATAGGCATTTCAAATATAGGTGCTTATAGGCATTTCAGATGTAGTTTCCAATAGGCATTTCAAAAATAGGTGCCGATAGGCATTTCAAATATAGGCGCCGATAGGCATTTCAGATATAGTTGCCGATTGGCATTTTAAAAATAGGTGCCGATGACATTTTAGGAATAGTTTCCGATAGGCATTTCAAAAATAGATGCCGATAGGCATTTCAGATATAGGTGCCGATAGGCATATCAGATATAGTTGCCGATAGGCATATTAGATATAGTTGCCGATAGGCATTTAAAATATAGGTGCCGATAAGCATTTCAAATATAGGTGTCGATAGGCATTTTAGATATAAATGCCGAAAGGCATTTCAGATATAGGTGCCGATAGGCATTTCTGATGTGGTTGCCGATTGGCATTTCAAATATAGGTGCTGATAGGCATTTCAGATGTAGTTTTGGATAGGCATTTCAAAAATAGGTGCCGATAGGCATTTCAGATAAAGGTGCCGATAGGCACTTCAGATATAGTTGCCGATTGGCATTTTAAAAATAGGTGCCGATAGGCATTTAAGATATAGAAGCCGATAGGCATTTCAAATATAGGTGCCGATAGGCATTCCAGATATGGTTGCCGGTAGGCATTTTTAATATAATTGCCGATAGGCATTTCAGATGTAGTTTCCGATAGGCATTTCAAAAATAGGTGCCAATAGGCATTTCAGATATATGTGTCGATAGGCATTTCAGATATAGTTACCGATTGGCATTTTAAAAATATGTGCCGATAGGCATTTTAGATATAAAAGCCGATAGGCATTTCAAATATAGGTGCCGATAAGCATTCCAGATATGGTTGCCGATAGGCATTTCAAATTTAGGTGCTGATAGGCATTTCAGATGTAGTTTCCGATAGGCATTTCAAAAATTGGTGCCGATAGGCATTTCAGATATAGAAGCCGATAGGCATTTCAAATATAGGTGCCGATAGGCATTCCAGATATGGTTGCCGATAGGCATTTTCAATATAATTGCTGATAGGCATTTCAGATGTAGTTTCCGATAGGCATTTCAAAAATAGGTGCCGATAGGCATTTCAGATAGAGGTGTAGATAGGCATTTTAGATATAGTTGCCGATTGGCATTTTAAAAATAGGTGCCGATAGGCATTTAAGATATAGAAGCCGATAGGGATTTCAAATATAGGTGCCGATAAGCATTCCAGATATGGTTGCCGATAGGCATTTCAAATATAGGTGCTGATAGGCATTTCAGATGTAGTTTCCGATAGGCATTTCAAAAATAGGTGCCGATAGGCATTTCAGATATAGGTGCCGATAGGCATTTCAGATATAGTTGCCAATTGGCATTTTAAAAATAGGTGCCGATAGGCATTTCAGATATAGAAGCCGATATGCATTTCAAATACAGGTGCCGATAGGCATTCCAGATATGGTTGCCGATAGGCATTTCAAATATAGGTGCTGATAGGCATTTTAGATGTAGTTTCCGATAGGCATTTCAAAAATTGATGCCGATAGGCATTTCAGATATAGAAGCCGATAGGTATTTCAAATATAGGTGTCGATAGGCATTTCTGATATGGTTGCCGATAGGCATTTCAAATATAGGAGCAGATAGGCATTTCAGATGTAGTTTCCGAAGGCATTTCAAAAACAGGTGCCGATAGGCATTTCAGATATAGAAGCCGATAGGCATTTCAAATATAGGTGCCGATAGGCATTCCAGTTATGGTTGCCGATAGGCATTTCAATTATAGGTGCTGATAGGCATTTCAGATGTAGTTTCCGATAGGCATTTCAAAAATAGGTGCCGATAGGCATTTAAGATATAGGTGCCGATAGGCATTTCAGATATAGTTGCCGATTGGCATTTTAAAAATAGGTGCCGATAGGCATTTCAGACATAGAAGCCGATAGGCATTTCAAATATAGGTGCCGATAGGCATTCCAGATATGGTTGCCGATAGGCATTTCAAATATAAGTGCTGATAGGCATTTCAGATGTAGTTTCCGATAGGCATTTCAAAAATTGGTGCCGATAGGCATTTCAAATATAGGTGCCGATAGGCACTTCAGATATAGTTGCCAATTGGCATTTTAAAAATAGGTGCCGATAGGCATTTCAGATATAGAAGCCGATAGGCATTCAAATATAGGTGCCGATTAGCATTTTAAAAACAGGTGCCGATAGGCATTTCAGATATAGAAGCCGATAGGTATTTTAAATATAGGTGTCGATAGGCATTTCAGATATGGTTGCCGATAGGCATTTCAAATATAGGAGCAGATAGGCATTTCAGATGTAGTTTCCGAAGGCATTTCAAAAATAGGTGCCGATAGGCATTTCAAATATTGGTGCCGATAGGCACTTCAGATATAGTTGCCAATTGGCATTTTAAAAATAGGTGCCGATAGGCATTTCAGATATAGAAGCCGATAGGCATTCAAATATAGGTGCCGATAGGCATTCCAGTTATGGTTGCCGATAGGCATTTCAATTATAGGTGCTGATAGGTATTTCAGATGTAGTTTCCGATAGGCATTTCAAAAATAGGTGCCGATAGGCATTTTAGATATAGTTGCCGATTGGCATTTTAAAAATAGGTGCCGATAGGCATTTCAGATATAGAAGCCGATAGGCATTTCAAATATAGGTGCCGATAGGCATTCCAGATAAGGTTGCCGATAGGCATTTCAAATACAGGTGCTGATAGGCATTTCAGATGTAGTTTCCGATAGGCATTTCAAAAATTGGTGCCGATAGGCATTTCAGATATATGTGCCGATAGGCATTTCAGATATAGTTGCCGATTGGCCTTTTAAAAATAGGTGCCGATAGGCATTTCAGATATAGAAGCCGATAGGTATTTCAAATGTAGGTGTCGATAGGCATTTCAGATATGGTTGCCGACAGACTTTTCAAATATTGGTGCTGATAGGCATTTCAGATGTAGTTTCCGATAGGCATTTAAAAAATATGTGCCGATAGGCATTTCAGATATAGGTGCCGATAGGCATTTCAGATATAGTTGCCGATTGGCATTTCAAATATATGAGCAGATAGGCATTTCAGATGTAGTTTCCGAAAGGCATTTCAAAAATAGGTGCCGATAGGCATTTCAGATATAGGTGCCGATAGGCATTTCAGATATAGTTGCCGATTGGCATTTTAAAAATAGGTGCCGATAGGCATTTTAGATATAGAAGCCGATAGGTATTTCAAATATAGGTGTCGATAAGCATTTCAGATAGGGTTGCCGATAGGCATTTCAAATATAGGTGCTGATAGGCATTTCAGATGTAGTTTCCGATAGGCATTTCAAAAATAGGTGCCGATAGGCATTTAAGATATAGGTGCCGATAGGCATTTAAAATATAGGTGCCGATAGGCATTTCAAATATAGGTGTCGAGAGGCATTTCAGATATAAATGCCGAAAGGCATTTCGGATATAGGTGCCGATAGGCATTTCAGATATAGTTGCCGATTGGCATTTTAAAAATAGGTGCCGATAGGCATTTCAGATATAGAAGCCGATAGGTATTTCAAATATAGGTGTCGATAGGCATTTCAGATATGGTTGCCGACAGACTTTTCAAATATTGGTGCTGATAGACATTTCAGATGTAGTTTCCGATAGGCATTTAAAAAATATGTGCCGATAGGCATTTCAGATATAGGTGCCGATAGGCATTTCAGATATAGTTGCCGATTGGCATTTTAAAAATAGGTGCCGATAGGCATTTTAGATGTAGTTTCCGATAGGCATTTCAAAAATAGGTGCCGATAGGCATTTCAGATATAGGTGCCGATAGGCATATCAGATATAGTTGCCGATAGGCATTTAAAATATAGGTGCCGATAGGCATTTCAAATATAGGTGTCGATAGGCATTTCAGATATAAATGCCAAAGGCATTTCGGATATAGGTGTCGATAGGCATTTCAGATATAGTTGCCGATTGGCATTTTAAAAAAAGGTGCCGATAGGCATTTCAGATATAAAAGTCGATAGGTATTTCAAATATAGGTGTCGATAGGCAATTCAGATATAGTTGCCGATAGGCATTTCAAATATAGGTGCTGATAGGCATTTCAGATGTAGTTTCCGATAGGCATTTCAAAAATAGGTGCCGATAGGCATTTCAGATATACGTGCAGATAGCCATTTCAGATATAGTTGCCAATTAGCATTTTAAAAATAGGTGCCGATAGGCATTTCAGATATAGAAGCCGATAGGCATTTCAAATATAGGTGCCGATAGGCATTCCAGATATGGTTGCCGATAGACATTTCAAATATAGGTGCTGATAGGCATTTTAGATGTAGTTTCCGATAGGCATTTCAAAAATTGATGCCGATAGGCAATTCAGATATAGGTGCCGATAGGCATTTCAGATATAGTTGCCGATTGGCATTTTAAAAACAGGTGCCGATAGGCATTTCAGATATAGATGCCGATAGGTATTTCAAATATAGGTGTTGATAGGCATTTCAGATATAGTTGCCGATAGGCATTTCAAATATATGAGCAGATAGGCATTTCAGATGTAGTTTCCGAAAGGCATTTCAAAAATAGGTGCCGATAGGCATTTCAGATATAGGTGCCGATAGGCATTTCAGATATAGTTGCCGATTGGCATTTTAAAAATAGGTGCCGATAGGCATTTTAGATATAGAAGCCGATAGGTATTTCAAATATAGGTGTCGATAAGCATATCAGATAGGGTTGCCGATAGGCATTTCAAATATAGGTGCTGATAGGCATTTCAGATGTAGTTTCCGATAGGCATTACAAAAATTGGTGCCGATAGGCATTTCAGATATAGGTGCCGATAGGCTTTTCAGATATAGGTGCCGATAGGCATTTCAGATATAGTTGCCGATTGGCATTTTAAAAATAGGTGTCGATAGGCATTTCAGATATAGAAGCCGATAGGCATTTCAAATATAGGTGCCGATAGGCATTCCAGATATGGTGGCCGATAGGCATTTCAAATATAGGTGCTGATAGGCATTCCAGATGTAGTTTCCGATAGGCATTTCAAAAATTGGTGCCGATAGGCATTTCAGATATATGTGCCGATAGGCATTTCAGATATAGTTACCGATTGGCATTTTAAAAATATGTGCCGATAGGCATTTTAGATATAGAAGCCGATAGGTATTTCAAATATAGGTGTCGATAGGCATTTTAGATATGGTTGCCGATAGGCATTTCAAATATAGGTGCTGATAGGCATTTTAGATGTAGTTTCCGATAGGCATTTAAAAAATTGATGCTGATAGGCATTTCAGATATAGGTGCCGATAGGCATTTCAGATATAGGTGCCGATAGGCATTTCAGATATAGTTGCCGATTGGCATTTTAAAAACAGGTGCCGATAGGCATTTCAGATATAGAAACCGATAGGTATTTCAAATATAGGTGTCGATAAGCATTTCAGATATGGTTGCCGATAGGCATTTCAAATATAGGAGCAGATAGGCATTTCAGATGTAGTTTCCAAAAGGCATTTCAAAAATAGGTGCCGATAGGCATTTCAGATATAGGTGCCGATAGGCCTTTCAGATATAGTTGCCGATTGGCATTTTAAAAATAGGTGCCGATAGGCATTTCAGATATAGAAGCCGATAGGCATTTCAAATATAGGTGCCGATAGGCATTTCAAATATAAGTGCTGATAGACATTTCAGATGTAGTTTCCGATAGGTATTTCAAAAATAGGTACCGATAGGCATTTCAGATATAGGTGCCGATAGGCATTTCAGATATAGAAGCCGATAGGCATTTCAAATATAGGTGCTGGTAGGCATTCCAGATATGGTTGCCGATAGGCATTTCAAATATAGGTGCTGATAGGCATCTCAGATGTAGTTTTCGATAGGCATTTCAAAAATTGGTGCCGATAGGCATTTCAGATATAGGTGCCGTTAGGCATTTCAGATATAGTTGCTGATTGGTATTTTAAAAATAGGTGCCGATAGGCATTTCAGATATAGTTGCCGATTGGCATTTTAAAAATAGGTGTCGATAGGCATTTCAGATATAGAAGCCGATAGGCATTTCAAATATAGGTGCCGGTAGGCATTCCAGATATGGTTGCCGATAGGCATTTCAAATATAGGTGCTGATAGGCATTTCAGATGTAGTTTTCGATAGGCATTTCAAAAATTGGTGCCGATAGGCATTTCAGATATAGGTGCCGTTAGGCATTTCAGATATAGTTGCTGATTGGTATTTTAGAAATAGGTGCCGATAGGCATTTTAGATGTAGTTTCCGATAGGCATTTTAAAAATAGGGGCCGATAGGCATTTCAGATATAGTTGCCGATTTGCATTTTAAAAATAGGTGCCGATAGGTATTTCAGATATAGAAGCCGATAGGCATTTCCAATATAGGTGCCGATAGGCATTCCAGATATGGTTGCCGATAAGCATTTCAAATATAGGTGCTGATAGGCATTTCAGATGTTGTTTCCGATAGGCATTTCAAAAATAGGTGCCAATAGGCGGTTCAGATATAGGTGCCGATAGGCATTTCAGATATAGTTGCCGATTGGCATTTTAAAAATAGGTGTCGATAGGCATTTCAGATATAGAAGCCGATAAGCATTTCAAATATAGGTGCCGATAGGCATTCCAGATATGGTTGCCGATAGGCATTTCAAATATAGGTGCTGATAGGCATTTCAGATGTAGTTTCCGATAGGCATTTCCAAAATAGGTGCCGATAGGCATTTCAGGTATAGGTGCCGATAGGCATTTCAGATATAGTTGCCAATTGGCATTTTAAAAATAGGTGCCGATAGGAATTTCAAATATAGGTGCCGATAGGCATTCCAGATATGGTTGCCGATAGGCATTTCAAATATAGGTGCTGATAGGAATTTTAGTGTAGTTTCCGATATGCATTTCAACAATTGGTGCCGATAGGCATTTAAGATATAGGTACCGATAGGCATTTCAGATATAGTTGCCGATTGGCATTTTAAAAATAGGTGCCGATAGGCATTTCAGATATAGAAGCCGATAGGCATTTCAAATATAGGAGCAGATAGGCATTTCAGATGTAGTTTCCGAAAGGCATTTCAAAAAATGGTGCCGATAGGCATTTCAGATAAAGGTGCCGATAGGCATTTCAGATATAGTTGCCGATTGGCATTTTAAAAATAGGTGCCGATAGGCATTTCAGATATGGAAGCCAATAGGCATTTCAAATATGGGTGCCATAGGCATTCCAGATATGGTTGCCGATAGGCATTTCAAATATAAGTGGTGATAGGCATTTCAGATGTAGTTTCCGATAAGCATTTCAAAAATAGGTACCGATAGGCATTTCAGATATAGTTGCCGAATGGCATTTTAAAAATAGGTGCCGATAGGCATTTCAAAAATAGGTGCCGATAGGCATTTCAGATATAGGTGCCGATAGGCCTTTCAGATATTGTTGCCGATTGGCATTTCAAATATAGGTGCTGGTAGGCATTCCAGATATGGTTGCCGATAGGCATTTCAAATATAGGTGCTGATAGGCATTTCAGATGTAGTTTCCGATAGGCATATCAAAAATTGGTGCCGATAGGCATTTCAGATATAGGTGCCGATAGGCATTTCAGATATAGTGGCCGATTGGTATTTTAAAAATAGGTGCCGATAGGCATTTCAGATATAGATGCCGATCTGTATTTTAAATATAGGTGTCGATAGGCATTTCAGATATGGTTGCCGATAGGCATTTCAAATATAGGTGCTGATAGGCATTTCAGATGTATTTGCCGATTGGCATTTTAAAAATAGGTGCCGATAGGCATTTCAGATATGGTTGCCGATAGGCATTTCAAATATAGGAGCAGATAGGCATTTCAGATGTAGTTTCCGAAAGGCATTTCAAAAAAATGGTGCCGATAGGCATTTCAGATATAGGTGCCGATAGGCATTTCAGATATAGTTGCCGATTGGCATTTTAAAAATAGGTGCCCATAGGCATTTCAGATATGGAAGCCAATAGGCATTTCAAATATGGGTGCCATAGGCATTCCAGATATGGTTGCCGATAGGCATTTCAAATATAAGTGGTGATAGGCATTTCAGATGTAGTTTCCGATAAGCATTTCAAAAATAGGAACCGATAGGCATTTCAGATATAGTTGCCGAATGGCATTTTAAAAATAGGTGCCGATAGGCATTTCAGATATAGAAGCCGAGAGGTATTTCAAATATAGGTGTCGATAGGCATTTCAGATATGGTTGCCGGTAGGCATTTCAAATATAGGTGCTGATAGGCATTTCAGATGTAGTTTCCGATAGGCATTTCAAAAATAGGTGCCGATAGGCATTTCAGATATAGGTGCCGATAGGCCTTTCAGATATTGTTGCCGATTGGCATTTTAAAAATAGGTGTCGATAGGTATTTCAGATATAGAAGCCGATAGGCATTTCAAATATAGGTGCCGGTAGGCATTCCAGATATGGTTGCCGATAGGCATTTCAAATATAGGTGCTGATAGGCATTTCAGATGTAGTTTCCGATAGGCATATCAAAAATTGGTGCCGATAGGCATTTCAGATATAGGTGCCGATAGGCATTTCAGATATAGTTGCCGATTGGTATTTTAAAAATAGGTGCCGATAGGCATTTCAGATATAGATGCCGATCTGTATTTTAAATATAGGTGTCGATAGGTATTTCAGATATGGTTGCCGATAGGCATTTCAAATATAGGTGCTGATAGGCATTTCAGATGTAGTTGCCGATTGGCATTTTAAAAATAGGTGCCGATAGGCATTTCAGATATGGTTGCCGATAGGCATTTCAAATATAGGAGCAGATAGGCATTTCAGATGTAGTTTCCGAAAGGCATTTCAAAAAAATGGTGCCGATAGGCATTTCAGATATAGGTGCCGATAGGCATTTCAGATATAGTTGCCGATTGGCATTTTAAAAATAGGTGCCCATAGGCATTTCAGATATGGAAGCCAATAGGCATTTCAAATATGGGTGCCATAGGCATTCCAGATATGGTTGCCGATAGGCATTTCAAATATAAGTGGTGATAGGCATTTCAGATGTAGTTTCCGATAAGCATTTTAAAAATAGGTACCGATAGGCATTTCAGATATAGTTGCTGAATGGCATTTTAAAAATAGGTGCCGATAGGCATTTCAGATATAGAAGCCGAGAGGTATTTCAAATATAGGTGTCGATAGGCATTTCAGATATGGTTGCCGGTAGGCATTTCAAATATAGGTGCTGATAGGCATTTCAGATGTAGTTTCCGATAGGCATTTCAAAAATAGGTGCCGATAGGCATTTCAGATATAGGTGCCGATAGGCCTTTCAGATATAGTTGCCGATTGGCATTTTAAAAATAGGTGTCGATAGGTATTTCAGATATAGAAGCCGATAGGCATTTCAAATATCGGTGCCGGTAGGCATTCCAGATATGGTTGCCGATAGGCATTTCAAATATAGGTGCTGATAGGCATTGCAGATGTAGTTTCCGATAGGCATTTCAAAAATTGGTGCCGATAGGCATTTCAGATATAGGTGCCGATAGGCATTTCAGATATAGTTGTCGATTGGTATTTTAAAAATAGGTGCCGATAGGCATTTCAGATATAGATGCCGATCTGTATTTTAAATATAGGTGTCGATAGGCATTTCAGATATGGTTGCCGATAGGCATTTCAAATATAGGTGCTGATAGGCATTTCAGATGTAGTTTCCGATAGGCATTTCAAAAATAAGTGCCGATAGGCATGTCAGATATAGTTGCCGATTGGCATTTTAGAAATAGGTGCCGATAGGCATTTTAGATGTAGTTTCCGATAGGCATTTTGAAAATAGGTGCCGATAGGCATTTCAGATATAGTTGCCGATTTGCATTTTAAAAATAGGTGCCGATAGGCATTTCAGATATAGAAGCCGATAGGCATTTCCAATATAGGTGCCGATAGGCATTCCAGATATGGTTGCCGATAAGCATTTCAAATATAGGTGCTGATAGGCATTTCAGATGTTGTTTCCGATAGGCATTTCAAAAATAGGTGCCAATAGGCGGTTCAGATATAGGTGCCGATAGGCATTTCAGATATAGTTGCCGATTGGCATTTTAAAAATAGGTGTCGATAGGCATTTCAGATATAGAAGCCGATAAGCATTTCAAATATAGGTGCCGATAGGCATTCCAGATATGGTTGCCGATAGGCATTTCAAATATAGGTGCTGATAGGCATTTCAGATGTAGTTTCCGATAGGCATTTCCAAAATAGGTGCCGATAGGCATTTCAGGTATAGGTGCCGATAGGCATTTCAAATAGTTGCCAATTGGCATTTTAAAAATAGGTGCCGATAGGCATTTCAAATATAGGTGCCGATAGGCATTTCAAATATAGGTGCCGATAGGCATGCCAGATATGGTTGCCGATAGGCATTTCAAATATATGTGCTGATAGGCATTTTAGATGAAGTTTCCGATATGCATTTCAAAAATTGGTGCCGATAGGCACTTCAGAAATAGGTGCCGATAGGCATTTCAGATATAGTTGCCGATTGGCATTTTAAAAATAGGTGCCGAAAGGCATTTCAGATATGGTTGCCGATAGGCATTTCAAATATAGGAGCAGATAGGCATTTCAGATGTAGTTTCCGAAAGGCATTTCAAAAATAGGTGCCGATAGGCATTTCAGATATATGTGCCGATAGGCATTTCAGATACAGTTGCCGATTGGCATTTTAAAAATAGGTGCCGATAGGCATTTCAGATATGGAAGCCAATAGGCATTTCAAATATGGGTGCCATAGGCATTCCAGATATGGTTGCCGATAGGCATTTCAAATATAGGTGCTAATAGGCATTTTAGTTTGTAGTTTCCGATATGCATTTCAAAAATTGGTGCCGATAGGCACTTCAGATATAGGTGCCGATAGGCATTTCAGATATAGAAGCCGATAGGCATTTCAAATATAGGTGCCGATGGGCATTCCAGATATGGTTGCCGATAGGCATTCCAAATATAGGTGCTGATAGGCATTTCAGATGTAGTTTCCGATAGGCATTTCAGAAATTAGTGCAGATAGGCATTTCAGATATAGGTGCCAATAGGCATTTTAGATATAGTTGCCGATTGGCATTTTAAAAATAGGTGCCGATAGGCATTTCAGATATAGAAGCCTATAGGTATTACAATTATAGGTGTCGATAGGCACTTCAGATATGGTTGCCGATAGGCATTTCAAATATAGGTGCTGATAGGCATTTCAGATGTAGTTTCCAATAGGCATTTCAAAAATAGGTGCCGATAGACATTTCTGATGTGGTTGCCGATAGGCATTTCAAATATAGGTGCTGATAGGCATTTCAGATGTAGTTTTCGATAGGCATTTAAAAAATAGGTGCTGCTAGGCATTTCAGATATAGGTGCCGATAGGCACTTCAGATATAGTTGCCGATTGGCATTTTAAAAATAGGTTCCGATAGGCATTTCAGATATAGAAGCCGATAGGCATTTCAAATATAGGTGCCGATAGGTATTCCAGATATGGTTGCCGTTAGGCATTTCAAATATAGGTGCTGATAGGCATTTCAGATGTAGTTTCCGATAGGCATTTCAAAAATAGGTGCCGATAGGCATTTCAGATATAAGTGCCGATAGGCATTTCAGATATAGTTGCCGATTGGCATTTTAAAAATAGGTGCCGTTAGGCATTTCAGATATAGAAGCCGATAGGCAGTTGAAATATAGGAGCCGATAGGCATTCCAAATATGGTTGCCAATAGGCATTTCAAATATAGGTGCTGATAGGCATTTCAGATGTAGTTTCCGATAGGCATTTCAAAAATTGGTGCCGATAGGCATTTCAGATATAGGTGCCGATAGGCATTTCAGATATAGTTGCCGATTGGTATTTTAAAAATAGGTGCCGATAGGCATTTCAGATAGAGAAGCCGATAGGTATTTCAAATATAGGTGTCTATTATCATTTCAGGTATGGTTGCTGATAGGCATTTCAAATATTGGTGCTAATAGGCATTTCAGATGTAGTTTCCGATAGGCATTTCAAAAATAGGTGCCGATAGGCATTTCAGATATAGGTGCCGATAGGCATTACAAATACAGTTGCCGATTGGCATTTTAAAAATAGGTGCCGATAGGCATTTCAGATATAGAAGCCGATAGGCATTTCAAATATAGGTGCCGATAGGCATTCCAGATATGTTTGCCGATAGGCATTTAAAATATAGGTGCTGATAGGCATTTCAGATGTAGTTTCCGATAGGCATTTCAAAAATAGTGCCGATAGGCTTTTCAGATATAGGTACCGATAGGCATTTCAGATTTAGTTGCCGATTGGCATTTTAAAAATAGGTGCCGATAGGCATTTCAGATATAGAAGCCGATAGGCATTTCAAATATAGGTGCCGATAGGCATTCCAGATATGTTTGCCGATAGGCATTTCAAATATAGGTGCTGATAGGCATTTCACATGTAGTTTCCGATAGGCATTTCAAAAATAGGTGCCGATAGGCATTTCAGATATAGGTGCCGATAGGCATTTCAGATATATTTGCCGATTGGCATTTTAAAAATAGGTGCCGATAGGCATTTCAGATATAGAAGCCGATAGGCATTTCAAATATAGGTGCCGATAAGCATTCCAGATATGGTTGCCGATAGGCATTTCAAATATAGGTGCTGATAGGCATTTCAGATGTAGTTTCCGATAGGCATTTCAAAAATTGGTGCCGATAGGCATTTCAGATATAGGTGCCGATAGGCATTTCAGATATAGTTGCCGAATGGCATTTTAAAAATAGGTGCCGATAGGCATGTCAGATAAAGAAGCCAATAGGTATTTCAAATATAGGTGTCGATAGGCATTTCAGATATGGTTGCCTGTAGGCATTTTAAATATAGGTGCTGATAAGCATTTCAGATGTAGTTTCCGATAGGCATTTCAAAAATAGGTGCCGATAGGCATTTCAGATATAGGTGCCGATAGGCATTTCAGATATAGTTGTTGATTGGCATTTTAAAAATAGGTGCCGATAGGCATTTCAGATATAGAAGCCGATAGGCATTTCAAATATAGGTGCCGATAGGCATTCCAGAATGGTTGCCGATAGGCATTTCAAATATAGGTGCCGATAGGCATTTCAGATGTAGTTTCCGATAGGCATTTCAAAAGTGATACCGATAGGCATTTCAGAAATAGGTGCCGATAGGCATTTCAGATATAGTTGCCGATTGGCATTTTAAAAACAGGTGCCGATAGTAATTTCAGATATAGGTGCCGATAGGCATTACAGATACAGTTGCCGATTGGCATTTTAAAAATAGGTGCCGATAGGCATTTCAGATATAGAAGCCGATAGGCATTTCAAATATAGGTGCCGATAGGCATTCTAGATATGGTTGCCGATGGGCATTTCAAATATTGGTGCTGATAGGCATTTCAGATGTAGTTTCCGATAGGCATTTCAAAAATAGGTGCCGATAGGCATTTCAGATATAGGTGCCGATAGGCATTACAGATACAGTTGCGGATTGGCATTTTAAAAATAGGTGCCGATAGGCATTTCAGATATAGAAGCCGATAGGCATTTCAAATATAGGTGCCGATAGGCATTTCAGATATGTTTGCCGATAGGCATTTCAAATATAGGTGCTGATAGGCATTTCAGATGTAGTTTCAAATAGGCATTTCAAATATAGGTGCCGATAGGCATTTCAGATATAGGTGCCGATAGGCATTTCAGGAATAGTTGCTAATTGGCATTTTAAAAATAGGTGCAGATAGGCATTTCAGATATAGAAGCCGATAGGCATTTCAAATATAGGTGCCGATAGGCATCCCAGATATGGTTGCCGATAGGCATTTCAAATATAGGTGCTGATAGGCATTTCAGATGTAGTTTCCGAAAGGCATTTCAAAAATAAGTGCCGATAGGCATTTCAGATATAGGTGCCGATAGGCATTACAGATATAGTTGCCGATTGGCATTTTAAAAATAGGTGCCGATAGGCATTTCAGATATAGAAGCCGATAGGCATTTCAAATATAGGTGCCGATTGGCATTCCAGATATGGTTGCCGATAGGCATTTCAAATATAGGTGCTGATAGGCATTTTAGATGTAGTTTCAGATAGGCATTTCAAAAATAGGTGCCAATAGGCATTTCAGATATAGTTGCCGATTGGCATTTTAAAAATAGGTGCCGATAGGCATTTCAGATATAGAAGCCGATAGGCATTTCAAATATAGGTGCCGATAAGCATTCCAAATATGGTTGCCGATAGGCATTTCAAATATAGGTGCTGATAGGCATTTCAGATCTAGTTTCCGATAGGCATTTCAAAAATTGGTGCCGATAGTCATTTCAGATATAGGTGCCGATAGGCATTTCAGATATAGTTGCCGGTTGGCATTTTAAAAATAGGTGCCGATAGGCATTTCAGATATAGAAGCCGATAGGCATTTCAAATATAGGTGCTGATATGCATTTCAGATATAGTTTCCGAAAGGCATTTCAAAAATAGGTGCCGATAGGCATTTCAGATATAGGTGCCGATAGGCATTTCAGATATAGGTGCCGATAGGCATTTCAGATATAGTTGCCGATTGGCATTTTAAAAATAGGTGCCGATAGGCATTTTAGATATAGTTTCCGATAGGCATTTCAAAAATAGGTGCCGATAGGCATTTTAGATATAGGTGCCGATAGGCATATCAGATATAGTTGCCGATAGGCATTTAAAATATAAGAGCCGATAGGCATTTCAAATTTAGGTGTCGATAGGCATTTCAGATATAGTTGCCGATTGGCATTATAAAAATAGGTGCCGATAGTCATTTCAGATATAGAAGCCGATAGGTATTTCAAATATTGGTGTCGATAGGCATTTCAGATATGGTTGCCGATAGGCATTTCAAATATAGGTGCTGACAGGCATTTAAGATGTAGTTTCCGATAGGCTTTTCAAAAATAGGTGCCGATAGGCATTTCAGATATAGGTGCCGATAGGCATTTCAGATATAGTTGCCGATTGGCATTTTAAAAATAGGTGCCGATAGGCATTTTAGATGTAGTTTCCGATAGGCATTTCAAAAATAGGTGCCGATAGGCATTTCAGATATAGGTGCCGATAGGCATACCAGATATAGTCTCCGATAGGCATTTAAAATATAGGTGCCGATAGGCATTTCAAATATAGGTGTCGATAGGCATTTCAGACATAAATGTCGAAAGGCATTTCAGATATAGGTGCCGATAGGCATTTCTGATGTGGTTGCCGATAGGCATTTCAAATATAGGTGCTGATAGGCATTCCAGATGTAGTTTCCGATAGGCATTTCAAAAATTGGTGCCAATAGGCATTTCAGATATAGGTGCCGATAGGCATTTCAGATAGAGTTACCGATTGGCATTTTAAAAATAGGTGCCGATAGGCATTTCAGATATAGAAGCCGATAGGTATTTCAAATATAGTTGTCGATAGGCATTTCAGATATGGTTGCCGATAGGCATTTCAAATATAGGTGCTGATAGGCATTTCAGATGTAGTTTCCGATAGGGATATCAAAAATAGGTGCCGATAGGCATTTCAGATATAGGTGCCGATAGGCATTTCAAATATAGTTGCCGATTGGCATTTACAAAATAGGTGCCGATGGGCATTTCAGATATAGAAGCCGATAGGCATTTCAAGTATAGGTGCCGATAGGCATTCCAGATATGGTTGCCGATAGGCATTTCAAATATAGGTGCTGATAGGCATTTCAGATGTAGTTTCCGATAGGCATTTCAAAAATAGGTGCCGATAGGCATTTCAGATATAGGTGCCGATAGGCATTTCAGATATAGTTGCCAATTGGCATTTTAAAAATAGGTGCCGATAGGCATTTCAGATATAGAAGCCGATAGGCATTTCAAATATAGGTGCCGATAGGCATTCCAGATATGGTTGCCGATAGGCATTTCAAATATAGGTGCTGATAGGCATTTTAGATGTAGTTTCCGATAGGCATTTCAAAAATAGGTGCCGATAGGCATTTCAGATATAGTTGCCGATTGGCATTTTAAAAATAGGTGCCGATAGGCATTTCAGATATAGAAGCCGATAGGCATTTCAAATATAGGTGCCGATAGGCATTCCAGATATGGTTGCCGATAGGCATTTCAAATATAGGTGCTGATAGGCATTTCAGATGTAGTTTCCGAAAGGCATTTCAAAAATACGTGCCGATAGGCATTTCAGATATAGGCGCCGATAGGCATTTCAGATATAGTTGCCGATTGGCATTTTAAAAATAGGTGCCGATAGGCATTTCAGATATAGAAGCCGATAGGCATTTCAAATATAGGTGCCGATAGGCATTCCAGATATGGTTGCCGATAGGCATTTCAAATATAAGTGCTGATAGGCATTTCAGATGTAGTTTCCGATAGGCTTTTCAAAAATAGGTACCGATAGGCATTTCAGATATAGGTGCCGATAGGCACTTCAGATATAGTTGCTAATTGGCATTTCAAAAATAGGTGTCGATAGGCATTTCAGATATAGAAGCCGATAAGAATTTCAAATATAGGTGCCGATAGGCATTCCAGATATAGTTGCCGATAGGCATTTCAAATATAGGTGCTGATAGGCATTTCAGATGTAGTTTCCGATAGGCATTTCAAAAATAGGTGCCGATAGACATTTCAGATATAGGTGCCGATAGGCATTTCAGATATAGTTGCCGATTGGCATTTTAAAAATAGGTGCCGATAGGCATTTCAGATATAGAAGCCGATAGGTATTTCAAATATAGGTGTCGATAGGCATTTCAGACATGGTTGCCGATAGGCATTTCAAATATAGGTGCTGATAGGCATTTCAGATGTAGTTTCCGATAGGCATTTCAAAAATAGGTGCCGATAGGTATTTCAGATATAGGAGCCGATAGGCATTTCAGATATAGTTGCCGATTGGCATTTTAAAAATAGGTGCCGGTAGGCATTTTAGATGTAGTTTCCGATAGGCATTTCAAAAATAGGTGCCGATAGGCATTTCCGATATAGGTGCCAATAGGCATATTAGATATAGTTGCCGATAGGCATTTAAAATATAGGTGCCGATAGGCATTTCAAATATAGGTGTCGATAGGCATTTCAGATATAAATGCCGAAAGGCATTTCGGATATAGGTGCCGATAGGCATTTCAGATATAGATGCCGATTGGCATTTTAAAAATAGGTGCCGATAGGCATTTCAGATATAGAAGCCGATAGGTATTTCAAATATAGGTGTCGATAGGCATTTCAGATATGGTTGCCGATAGGCATTTCAAATAGGTGCTCATAGGCATTTCGGATGTAGTTTCCGATAGGCATTTTAAAAATAGGTGCCGATAGTCATTTCAGATATAGGTGCCGATAGGCGTTTCAGATATAGTTGCCGATTGGCATTTTAAAAATAGGTGCCGATAGGCATTTCAGTTATAGAAGCCGATAGGTATTTCAAATATAGGGGTCGATAGGCATTTCAGATATGGTTGCCGATAGGCATTTCAAATATAGGTGCTGATAGGCATTTCAGATGTAGTTTCCCATAGGCATTTCTAAAATAGGTGCCGATAGGCATTTCAGATATAGGTCCTGATAGGCATTTCAGATATAGTTGCCGATTGGCATTTTAAAAATAGGTGCCGATAGGCATTTTAGATGTAGTTTCCGATAGGCATTTCAAAAATAGGTGCCGATAGGCATTTCAGATATAGGTGCCAGTAGGCATATCAGATATAGTTGCCGATAGGCGTTTAAAATATAGGTGCCGATAGGCATTTCAATTATAGGTGTCGATAGGCATTTCAGATATAAATGCCGAAAGGCATTTCGGATATAGGTGCCGATAGGCATTTCTGATGTGGTTGCCGATAGGCATTTCGTATATAAGTGCTAATAGGCATTTCAGATGTAGTTTTCGATAGGTATTTCAAAAATAGGTACCGATAGGCATTTCAAACATAGGTGCCGATAGGCATTTCAGATATAGTTGCCGATTGGCATTTTAAAAATAGGTGCCGATAGGCATTTCAGATATAGAAGCCGATAGGTAATTCAAATATAGGTGTCGATAGGCATTTCAGATATGGTTGCCGACAGGCATTTCAAATATAGGTGCCAATAAGCATTTCAGATGTGGTTTCCGATAGGCATTTCAAAAATAGGTGCCGATAGGCATTTCAGATATAGGTGCCGATAAGCATTTCAGATATAGTTGCCGATTGGCATTTTAAAAATAGGTGTCGATAGGCATTTCAGTTATAAAAACCGATAGGCAATTCAAATATAGGTGCCGATAGGCATTCCAGATATGATTGCCGATAGGCATTTCAAATATAGGTGCTGATAGGCATTTCAGATGTAGTTTCCGATAGGCATTTCAAAAATAGGTGCCGATAGGCATTTCAGATATAGGTGCCGATAGGCATTTCAGATATAGTTGCCAATTGGCATTTTAAAAATAGGTACCGATAGGCATTTCAGATATAGAAGCCGATATGCATTTCAAATATAGGTGCCGATAGGCATTCCAGATATGGTTGCCGATAGGCATTTCAAATATAGGTGCTGATAGGCATTTTAGATGTAGTTTTCGATAGGCTTTTTAAAAATAGGTGCCGATAGGCATTTCAGATATAGGTGCCGATAGGCATTTCAGATATATTTGCCGATTGGCATTTTAAAAATATGTGCCGATAGGCATTTTAGATGTAGTTTCCGATAGGCATATCAAAAATAGGTGCCGATAGGCATTTTAGATATAGGTGCATATAGGCATATCAGATATAGTTGCCGATAGGCATTTAAAATATAGGTGCCGATAGGCATTTCAAATATAGGTGTCGATAGGCATTTCAGATATAGTTGCCGATTGGCATTTTAAAAATAGGTGTCGATAGGCATTTCAGTTATAAAAGCCGATAGGCAATTCAAATATAGGTGCCGATAGGCATTCCAGATATGGTTGCCGATAGGCATTTCAAATATAGGTGCTGATAGGCATTTCAGATGTAGTTTCCGATAGGCATTTCAAAAATAGGTGCCGATAGGCATTTCAGATATAGGTGCCGATAGGCATTTCAGATATAGTTGCCAATTGGCATTTTAAAAATAGGTGCCGATAGGCATTTCAGATATAGAAGCCGATATGCATTTCAAATATAGGTGCCGATAGGCATTTCAAATATAGGTGCTGATAGGCATTTTAGATGTAGTTTCCGATAGGCATTTCAAAAATTGATGCCGATGGGCATTTCAGCTATAGGTG
Organism: Venustoraphidia nigricollis; assembly: GCA_034508555.1. Classification (NCBI taxonomy): domain Eukaryota; kingdom Metazoa; phylum Arthropoda; class Insecta; order Raphidioptera; family Raphidiidae; genus Venustoraphidia; species Venustoraphidia nigricollis. The sequence continues at coordinate 80,527 of JAVRKA010000420.1, read as the reverse complement.
CCGATAGGCATTTTAGATAAAGTTGCCGATTAGCATTTTAAAAACAGATGCCGATAGGCATTTTAGATATAGATGCCGATAGGTATTTCAAATATAGGTGTCGATAGGCATTTCAGATATGGTTACCGATAGGCATTTCAAATATAGGAACAGATAGGCATTTCAGATGTAGTTTCCGAAAGCATTTCAAAAATAGGTGCCGATAGGCATTTCAGATATAGGGGCCGATAGGCACTTCAGATATAGTTGCCGATTGGCATTTTAAAAATAGGTGCCGATAGGCATTTCAGATATAGATGCCGATAGGCATTTCAAATATGGGTGCCGATAGGCATTCCAGATATGGTTGCCGATAGGCATTTCAATTATAGGTGCTGATAGGCATTTTAGATGTAGTTTCCGATAGGCATTTTAAAAATTGGTGCCGATAGGCATTTTAGATATAGGTGCCGATAGGCATTTCAGATATAGTTGCCGATTGGCATTTTAAAAATAGGTGCCGATAGGCCTTTTAGATGTAGTTTCCGATAGGCATTTCAAAAATAGGTGCCGATAGGCATTTCAGATATAGGTACCGATAGGCATATCAGATATAGTTGCCGATAGGCATTTAAAATATAGGTGCCGATAGGCATTTCAAATATAGGTGTCGATAGGCATTTCAGATATAAATCCCGAAAGGCATTTCAGATATAGGTGCCGATAGGCATTTCTGATGTGGTTGCCAATAGGCATTTCAAATATAGGTTCTGATAGGCATTTCAGATGTAGTTTTTGATAGGTATTTCAAAAAAAGGTACCGATAGGCATTTCAAATATAGGTGTTGATAGGCACTTCAGATATAATTGCCGATTGGCATTTTAAAAATAGGTGCTGATAGGCATTTTAGATGTAGTTTCCGATAGGCATTTCAAAAATAGGTGCCGATAGGCATTTCAGATATAGAAGCCGATAGGCATTTCAAATATAGGTGCCGATAGGCATTCCAGATATGTTTGCCGATAGGCATTTCAAATATAGGTACTGATAGGCATTTCAGATGTAGTTTCCGATAGGCATTTCAAAAATAGTGCCGATAGGCATTTCAGATATAGGTACCGATAGGCATTTCAGGAATAGTTGCCAATTGGCATTTTAAAAATAGGTGCAGATAGGCATTTCAGATATAGAAGCCGATAGGCATTTAAAATATAGGTGCCGATAGGCATCCCAGATATGGTTGCCGATAGGCATTTCAAATATAGGTGCTGATAGGAATTTCAGATGTATTTTCCGAAAGGCATTTCAAAAATAGGTGCCGATATGCATTTCAGATATATGTGCCGATAGGCATTTCAGGAATAGTTGCCAATTGGCATTTTAAAAATAGGTGCAGATAGGCATTTCAGATATAGAAGCCGATAGGCATTTCAAATATAGGTGTCGATAGGCATTTCAGATATGGTTGCCGATAGGCATTTCAAATAGGTGCTCATAGGCATTTCGGATGTAGTTTCCGATAGGCATTTCAAAAATAGGTGCCGATAGTCATTTCAGATATAGGTGCCGATAGGCGTTTCAGATATAGTTGCCGATTGGCATTTTAAAAATAGGTGCCGATAGGCATTTCAGATATAGAAGCCGATAGGTATTTCAAATATAGGGGTCGATAGGCATTTCAGATATGGTTGCCGATAGGCATTTCAAATATAGGTGCTGATAGGCATTTCAGATGTAGTTTCCCATAGGCATTTCTAAAATAGGTGCCGATAGGCATTTCAGATATAGAAGCCGATAGGTAATTCAAATATAGGTGTCGATAGGCATTTCAGATATGGTTGCCGACAGGCATTTCAAATATAGGTGCCAATAAGCATTTCAGATGTGGTTTCCGATAGGCATTGCAAAAATAGGTGCCGATAGGCATTTCAGATATAGGTGCCGATAAGCATTTCAGATATAGTTGCCGATTGGCATTTTAAAAATAGGTGTCGATAGGCATTTCAGTTATAAAAACCGATAGGCAATTCAAATATAGGTGCCGATAGGCATTCCAGATATGATTGCCGATAGGCATTTCAAATATAGGTGCTGATAGGCATTTCAGATGTAGTTTCCGATAGGCATTTCAAAAATAGGTGCCGATAGGCATTTCAGATATAGGTGCCGATAGGCATTTCAGATATAGTTGCCAATTGGCATTTTAAAAATAGGTACCGATAGGCATTTCAGATATAGAAGCCGATATGCATTTCAAATATAGGTGCCGATAGGCATTCCAGATATGGTTGCCGATAGGCATTTCAAATATAGGTGCTGATAGGCATTTTAGATGTAGTTTTCGATAGGCTTTTTAAAAATAGGTGCCGATAGGCATTTCAGATATAGGTGCCGATAGGCATTTCAGATATATTTGCCGATTGGCATTTTAAAAATATGTGCCGATAGGCATTTTATATGTAGTTTCCGATAGGCATATCAAAAATGGGTGCCGATAGGCATTTTAGATATAGGTGCATATAGGCATATCAGATATAGTTGCCGATAGGCATTTAAAATATAGGTGCCGATAGGCATTTCAAATATAGGTGTCGATAGGCATTTCAGATATAGTTGCCGATTGGCATTTTAAAAATAGGTGTCGATAGGCATTTCAGTTATAAAAGCCGATAGGCAATTCAAATATAGGTGCCGATAGGCATTCCAGATATGGTTGCCGATAGGCATTTCAAATATAGGTGCTGATAGGCATTTCAGATGTAGTTTCCGATAGGCATTTCAAAAATAGGTGCCGATAGGCATTTCAGATATAGGTGCCGATAGGCATTTCAGATATAGTTGCCAATTGGCATTTTAAAAATAGGTGCCGATAGGCATTTCAGATATAGAAGCCGATATGCATTTCAAATATAGGTGCCGATAGGCATTCCAGATATGGTTGCCGATAGGCATTTCAAATATAGGTGCTGATAGGCATTTTAGATGTAGTTTCCGATAGGCATTTCAAAAATTGATGCCGATGGGCATTTCAGCTATAGGTGCCGATAGGCATTTTAGATAAAGTTGCCGATTAGCATTTGAGGCGTTGAGAATTAGAGTGGCCTAACCCACAAAATTTCAATATTTTGTTATGTCCATAAAGTAATCGGTTATTATCGAAAGTTTCGGTAGAAGAGCTACCTAACCGCAGTTTAAGAGCCGTTTCGTCGATGGAGGTACATGTTCCACTTTAATGTTTACATTTTTCTTATTTATCTCAATAGTATAGTGGCCTACTGTGGGTTAGGCCACTATTATATTTCTGCTATTATGTTACGGTTTAGTAGTTTACGTCAGCTGTAAGCTAAAGCGTGTTTATTTTTTGTTCGTACAAAACAGTGATTTTGTAAACAGTTTTTATAAACAAATAATTACTAAAAGTGTAATTACTATGGAAAACCAAGGTACGTATCTTTTATTGTAATTTCATTAATATGTAAGGCATTTTTGCGTTAAATGTTATTCAGAATTAAGTCGGATTAATTCGAGTTAGGTTATATCAGATTGACATGGTTGTTTTTTATGTGTTATTGTACCATTCAATAATGTTTTATTATAATTGTTGATTTCAATAAGCACAGAATGGAAACTTATACAAACTATGGATCTTGAGAATACAATCTTCATTTTTATTTTTATTATAGATATCCCCTCAGACAATTCTGATCCTTATGAGACTGATGAAGATTCCGATTATCAGCAACCAAGTAGTGGTTCAGAAGATGAAAGTGGAAGAGAGGAACAAGACGAAGTTTTGGTTCATAAAAGGACAAGAAAAAGAGTAAGAAGGGAAGAAAATTGGATCTCCAACCAGAGAAAACTAAAAAGAGCGTCAGGAAAGGCCTATAAAAACGTAAAAGGTCAAAACGTACCTCCAAAAGTTTTTCCCACTTCTAATATTCTTTGTAAGTGCAGGGCTAAGTGTAATGAAAAAATTGCAGTTGAGCACCGTAAGAAACTGTTTGACAATTTTTATAATTTAGCAAGTTTTAATTTTCAATCAGCATATTTATTTGGACAGGTGAAAGTTATTAACAAAATTAGAACTTATACGGAAAAACAAAATAGTAGGCGAAATATGACCAGAATTTATAATTTACCGAATGAAAAAGGAACCGATGTAAAAGTCTGCAAAGAGTTTTTTAAGCAGACTCTACAAATTTCAGATGGCAGATTATCAAGAGTATTAGAGAAAAAGTTGGAGGGGATCCCACCTACAGATAAAAGGGGAAGACATCCTTCTGCTAGGAAAACGCCCGACCCAAAAATTCAAGAGGTTAAGGACTTTATAGAACGGTTCCCTGTTTTCGAGTCCCATTACTCCAGAGGAAAGAGTGGTGAAAGGAAATATCTGGCACCTGATTTAAATATCCAAATATTATTTAGTCTGTATAAGCAAGAAACCGAATCGCCTGTCAGTAACTATGTTTTCAGAAATATTTTCAATAATCATTTTAACCTCCACTTCCACGCACCGATATCTGATAGCTGTCGCAAATGCGATGAATTTGATACTAAACTTAAAGTAAGTGATGATGAAGAAAAAAGAAACTTAGAAATACAGAAAGAGCTGCACTTACGCAAAGCAGAGTTGGCAAGAACAGAAATGAAAATTGATGGAGAAGAAGCCTCAGTTCCAGAAAACGACATAGCTGCTATTGCCTTTGACTTAATGAAGACATTACCCACCCCAGTTCTTTCCACTGGAATAACATATTATAAGCGTCAGCTGTGGACCTATTGCTTAGGTAAGTCACACTTTTCTCTTTTCTAGTACACAGATGCATAATAAATAAATCGACTGCCTAATAAGCTAATCTACATTTTAAATAATTATTATTGTGTAAATTTGTTTTGTAATTTTTTTGTTTTAGGAATACATGATCTAGTAAGAAACACAGCAGTTATGTATATTTGGAATGAATCCGTTGGTTCAAGGGGGCCCCAAGAGATTGGATCTTGTCTCATCCATTACTGCAAGAAATTTGTGTCACAAAAAAAACTTATAATGTACAGTGACCAATGTGGAGGCCAAAATCGTAATATCAAGATGGCGTTAATTTGTGATTTTATAACAAGTTCAAATCAATTTTCAGTCAATGAAATTGATCACAAGTTCCTGATCTCTGGTCACTCCTACCTGCCGTGTGATCAAGACTTCGGCATTATCGAAAAAGAAAAAAAATATCACAAAGACGTCTTTATTCCAGATCACTGGATGAAAGTGGTAAAATCTGCACGGAAGCAAAAGCCATTTGAGATAGTTGAAATGACAAAAAATGATTTCTTTTCGACTAAAACATTGGAGGATCAAATTACCAACAGAAAAATCGCTGTAGATAGATCAAAAGTCAATTGGATGAAGATGCAGTGGTTAAGATATACACGTGACAGAAAATATTGTTTCCAGTTTAAATACTCAAACTCAAAAGAAGTAGCATTTGACACAGTCAATGTCGCGAAACGTAATCTTGGGGATCTAGTAGAATCCCTACATTTCCTTTATCCGTCTGGCCGTCCGATCGAAATAAAGAAAAAAAATGACCTTAAAGAACTCCTTCCTTACATACCGCCAATTCACCATTCTTTCTATAATGATTTGAAGACCTCTGCAGCAGCTGTTGATGAGCTAGGAGACGAAAATCTTGAAGATGACTAGTTAGATGAAACTGGGAAATTTTATACTTTAGATTATGTATTTGTTTGCTGTATAATAAAATAATAATATTAAAGATAATATTGCTCTTTACTAAACCTTTTAACGTAAAAATATTGTAAAATATGGATTAGGTCAGATTTTAATTCCCTTTAATTACAATTTTATAATGGCCTAACCCACATCAAAATCAGCTATTTAGGTTATGACTGAGAAATTACCTGTATATTCCTGACAAATAACTAAAAATAAAACGTTTTAAGCAAAAAAGTTTAGCGGTGAAATAAGTTTCTTCGCAAAAAAAATCTCTGAAAAATACCCAAATTTTCAAGTTCCATTTTCTCAATTGTTTCATTTTGAAGTTAGGCCACTATAATTCTCAACGCCTCATTTTAAAAACAGATGCCGATAGGCATTTTAGATATAGATGCCGATAGGTATTTCAAATATAGGTGTCGATAGGCATTTCAGATATGGTTACCGATAGGCATTTCAAATATAGGAACAGATAGGCATTTCAGATGTAGTTTCCGAAAGCATTTCAAAAATAGGTGCCGATAGGCATTTCAGATATAGGGGCCGATAGGCACTTCAGATATAGTTGCCGATTGGCATTTTAAAAATAGGTGCCGATAGGCATTTCAGATATAGATGCCGATAGGCATTTCAAATATGGGTGCCGATAGGCATTCCAGATATGGTTGCCGATAGGCATTTCAATTATAGGTGCTGATAGGCATTTTAGATGTAGTTTCCGATAGGCATTTTAAAAATTGGTGCCGATAGGCATTTTAGATATAGGTGCCGATAGGCATTTCAGATATAGTTGCCGATTGGCATTTTAAAAATAGGTGCCGATAGGCCTTTTAGATGTAGTTTCCGATAGGCATTTCAAAAATAGGTGCCGATAGGCATTTCAGATATAGGTACCGATAGGCATATCAGATATAGTTGCCGATAGGCATTTAAAATATAGGTGCCGATAGGCATTTCAAATATAGGTGTCGATAGGCATTTCAGATATAAATCCCGAAAGGCATTTCAGATATAGGTGTCGATAGGCATTTCTGATGTGGTTGCCAATAGGCATTTCAAATATAGGTTCTGATAGGCATTTCAGATGTAGTTTTTGATAGGTATTTCAAAAAAAGGTACCGATAGGCATTTCAAATATAGGTGTTGATAGGCACTTCAGATATAATTGCCGATTGGCATTTTAAAAATAGGTGCTGATAGGCATTTTAGATGTAGTTTCCGATAGGCATTTCAAAAATAGGTGCCGATAGGCATTTCAGATATAGAAGCCGATAGGCATTTCAAATATAGGTGCCGATAGGCATTCCAGATATGTTTGCCGATAGGCATTTCAAATATAGGTACTGATAGGCATTTCAGATGTAGTTTCCGATAGGCATTTCAAAAATAGTGCCGATAGGCATTTCAGATATAGGTACCGATAGGCATTTCAGGAATAGTTGCCAATTGGCATTTTAAAAATAGGTGCAGATAGGCATTTCAGATATAGAAGCCGATAGGCATTTAAAATATAGGTGCCGATAGGCATCCTAGATATGGTTGCCGATAGGCATTTCAAATATAGGTGCTGATAGGAATTTCAGATGTATTTTCCGAAAGGCATTTCAAAAATAGGTGCCGATATGCATTTCAGATATATGTGCCGATAGGCATTACAGATATAGTTGCCGATTGGCATTTTAAAAATAGGTGCCGATAGGCATTTCAGATATAGAAGCCGATAGGCATTTCAAATATAGGTGCCGATAGGCATTCCAGATATGGTTGCCGATAGGCATTTCAAATATAGGTGCTGATAGGCATTTCAGATGTAGTTTCAGATAGGCATTTCAAAAATAGGTGACGATAGGCATTTCAGATATAGTTGCCGATTGGCATTTAAAAATAGGTGCCGATAGGCATTTCAGATATAGAAGCCGATAGGCATTTCAAATATAGGTGCCGATAAGCATTCCAAATATGGTTGCCGATAGGCATTTCAAATATAGGTGCTGATAGGCATTTCAGATGTAGTTTCCGATAGGCATTTCAAAAATTGTGGCGATAGTCATTTCAGATATAGGTGCCGATAGGCATTTCAGATATAGTTGCCGGTTGGCATTTTAAAAATAGGTGCCGATAGGCATTTCAGATATAGAAGCCGATAGGTATTTCAAATATAGGTGTCGATAGGCATTTGAGATATGGTTGCCGATAGGCATTTCAAATATAGGTGCTGATAGGCATTTCAGATGTAGTTTCCGAAAGGCATTTCAAAAATAGGTGCCGATAGGCATTTCAGATATAGGTGCCGATAGGCATTACAGATATAAATGCCGATTAGCATTTTAAAAATAGGTGCCGATAGGCATTTAAGATATAGAAGTCGATAGGCATTTCAAATATAGGTGCCGATAGGCATTCCAGATATGGTTGCCGATAGGCATTTCAAATATAGGTGCTGATAGGCATTTCAGATGTAGTTTCAGATAGGCATTTCAAAAATAGGTGCCGATAGGCATTTCAGATATAGGTGCCGATAGGCATTTCAGGAATAGTTGCCAATTGGCATTTTAAAATAGGTGCAGATAGGCATTTCAGATATAGAAGCCGATAGGCATTTCAAATATAGGTGCCGATAGGCATCCCAGATATGGTTGCCGATAGGCATTTCAAATATAGGTTCTGATAGGCATTTCAGATGTAGTTTCCGAAAGGCATTTCAAAAATAGGTGCCGATAGGCATTTCAGATATAAGTGCCGATAGGCATTTCAGATATAGTTGCCGATTGGCATTATAAAAATAGGTGCCGATAGACATTTTAGATATAGAAGCCGATTGGCATTTTAAAGATAGGTGCCGATAGGCATTTCAGATGTAGTTTCCGATAGGCATTTCAAAAATAGGTGCCGATAGGCATTTCAGATATAGGTGCCGATAGGCATATCAGATATATTTGCCGATAGGCATTTAAAATATAGGTGCCGATAGGCAGTTCAAATATAGGTGTCGATAGGCATTTCAGATATAAATGTCGAAAGGCATTTCAGATATAGGTGCCGATAGGCATTTCTGATGTGGTTGCCGATAGGCATTTCAAATATAGGTGCTGATAGGCATTTCAGATGTAGGTGCAGATAGGCACTTAAGATATAGTTGCCGATTGGCATTTTAAAAATAGGTGCCGATAGGAATTTCAGATACAGAAGCCGATAGGCATTTCAAATATAGGTGCCGATAGGCATTCCAGATATGGTTGCCGATAGGCATTTCAAATATAGGTGCTGATAGGCATTCCAGATGTAGTTTCCGATAGGCATTTCAAAAATTGGTGCCGATAGGCATTTCAGATATAGGTGCCGATAGGCATTTCAGATATAGTTACCGATTGGCATTTTAAAAACAGGTGTCGATAGGCATTTCAGATATAGAAGCCGATAGGTATTTCAAATATAGGTGTCGATAGGCATTTCAGATATGGTTGCCGATAGGCATTTCAAATATAGGTGCTGATAGGCATTTCAGATGTAGTTTCCGATAGGCATTTCAAAAATAGGTGTCGATAGGCATTCCAGATATATGTGTCGATAGGCATTTCAGATATAGTTGCCGATTGGCATTTTAAAAATAGGTGCCGATAGGCATTTCAGATATAGAAGCCGATAGGCATTTCAAATATAGGTGCCGATAGGCATTCCAGATATGGTTGCCGATAGGCATTTCAAATATAGGTGCTGATAGGCATTTTAGATGTAGTTTCCGATAGGCATTTCAAAAATAGGTGCCGATAGGCATTTCAGATATAGGTGCCGATAGGCATTTCAGATATAGTTGCCGATTGGCATTTTAAAAATAGGTGTCGATAGGCATTTCAGATATAGAAGCTGATAGGCATTTCAAATATAGGTGCCGATAGGCATTTCAGATATAGGTGCCGATAGGCACTTCAGATATAGTTGCCAATTGGCATTTTAAAAATAGGTGCCGAGAGGCATTTCAGATATATAAGCCGATAGCCATTTCAAATATAGGTCCCGATAGGCATTCCAGATATGGTTGCCGATAGGCATTTCAAATATAGGTGCTGATAGGCATTTCAGATGTAGTTTCCGATAGGCATTTCAAAAATAGGTGCCGATAGGCATTCCAGATATAGGTGTCGATAGGCATTTCAGATATAGTTGCCGATTGGCATTTTAAAAATAGGTGCCGATAGTTATTTCAGATATAGAAGCCGATAGGCATTTCAAATAAAGGTGCCGATAGGCATTCCAGATATGGTTGCCGATAGGCATTTCAAATATAGGTGCTGATAGGCATTTTAGATGTAGTTTCCGATAGGCATTTCAAAAATAGGTGCCGATAGGCATTTCAGATATAGGTGCCGATAGGCACTTCAGATATAGTTGCCAATTGGCATTTTAAAAATAGGTGCCGATAGGCATTTCAGATATATAAGCCGATAGCCATTTCAAATATAGGTCCCGATAGGCATTCCAGATATGGTTGCCGATAGGCATTTAAAATATAGGTGCTGATAGGCATTCCAGATGTAGTTTCCGATAGGCATTTCAAAAATTGGTGCCGATAGGCATTTTAGATATAGGTGCCGATAGGCATTTCAGATATAGTTACCGATTGGCATTTTAAAAATAGGTGTCGATAGGCATTTCAGATATAGAAGCCGATAGGTATTTCAAATATAGGTGTCGATAGGCATTTCAGATATGGTTGCCGATAGGCATTTCAAATATAGGTGCTGATAGGCATTTCAGATGTAGTTTCCGAAGGCATTTCAAAAATAGGTGCCGATAGGCATTTCAGATATAGGTGCCGATAGGCACTTCGAGTATATAGTTGCCAATTGGCATTTTAAAAATAGGTGCCGATAGGCATTTCAGATATATAAGCCGATAGGCATTTCAAATATAGGTGCCGATAGGCATTCCAGTTATGGTTGCCGATAGGCATTTCAATTATAGGTGCTGATAGGCATTTCAGATGTAGTTTCCGATAGGCATTTCAAAAATAGGTGCCGATAGGCATTTAAGATATAGGTGCCGATAGGCATTTCAGATATAGTTGCCAATTGGCATTTTAAAAATAGGTGTCGATAGGCATTTCAGATATAGAAGCCGATAGGCATTTCAAATATAGGTGCCGATAGGCATTCCAGATATGGTTGCCGATAGGCATTTCAAATAAAGGTGCTGATAGGCATTTCAGATGTAGTTGACTAAAGGCATTTCAAAAATTGGCGCCGATAGGCATTTTAGATATATGTGCCGATAGGCATTTCAGATATAGTTGTCGATTTGCCTTTTAAAAATAGGTGCCGATAGGCATTTCAGATATAGAAGCCGTTAGGTATTTCAAATATAGGTGTCGATAGGCATTTCAGATATGGTTGCCGATAGGCATTTCAAATATAAGTGCTGATAGGCATTTCAGATGTGGTTTCCGATAGGCATTTCAAAAATAGGTGCCGATAGGCATTTCAGATATAGGTGCCGATAGGCATTTCAGATATAGTTGCCAATTGGCATTTTAAAAATAGGTATCGATAATCATTTCAGATATAGAAGCCGATAGGCATTTCAAATATAGGTGTCGATAAGCATTCCAGATATGGTTGCCGATAGGCATTTCAAATATAGGTGCTGATAGGCATTTTAGATGTAGTTTCCGATAGGCATTTCAAAAATTGATGCCGATTGGCATTTCAGATATAGGTGCCGATAGGCATTTCAGATATAGTTGCCGATTAGCATTTTAAAAACAGGTGCCGATGGCATTTCAGATATAGAAGCCGATAGGTATTTCAAATATAGGTGTCGATAGGCATTTCAGATATGGTTGCCGATAGGCATTTCAAATATAGGAGCAGATAGGCATTTCAGATGTAGTTTCCGAAGGCATTTCAAAAATAGGTGCCGATAGGCATTTCAGATATAGGTGCCGATAGGCACTTCAGATATAGTTGCCAATTGGCATTTTAAAAATAGGTACCGATAGACATTTCAGATATAGAAGCCGATAGGCATTTCAAATATAGGTGCCGATAGGCATTCCAGTTATGGTTGCCGATAGGCATTTCAATTATAGGTGCTGATAGGCATTTCAGATGTAGTTTCCGATAGGCATTTCAAAAATAGGGGCCGATAGGCATTTAAGATATAGGTGCCGATAGGCATTTCAGATATATTTGCCGATTGGCATTTTAAAAATAGGTGCCGATAGGCATTTCAGATATAGAAGCCGATAGGCATTTCAAATATAGGTGCCGATAGATATTCCAGATATGGTTGCCGATAGGCATTTCAAATATAGGTGCTGATAGGCATTTTAGATGTAGTTTCCGATAGGCATTTCAAAAATTGATGCCGATAGGCATTTCAGATATAGGTGCCGATAGGCATTCCAGATATAGTTGCCGATTAGCATTTTAAAAACAGGTGCCAATAGGCATTTCAGATATAGAAGCCGATAGGTATTTCAAATATAGGTGCCGATAGGCATTTCAGATATAGGTGCCGATAGGCATATCAGATATAGTTGCCGATAGGCATTTAAAATATAGGTGCCGATAGGCATTTCAAATATAGGTGTCGATAGGCATTTCAGATATAAATGCCGAAAGGCATTTCGGATATAGGTGCCGATAGGCATTTCAGATATAGTTGCCGATTGGCATTTTAAAAATAGGTGCCGATAGGCATTTCAGATATAGAAGTCGATAGGTATTTCAAATATAGGTGTCGATAGGCAATTCAGATATGGTTGCCGATAGGCATTTCAAATATAGGTGCTGATAGGCATTTCAGATGTAGTTTCCGATAGGCATTTCAAAAATAGGTGCCGATAGGCATTTCAGATATAGGTGCCGATAGGCATTTCAGATATAGTTGCCAATTAGCATTTTGAAAATAGGTGCCGATAGGAATTTCAGATATAGAAGCCGATAGGCATTTCAAATATAGGTGCCGATAGGCATTCCAGATATGGTTGCCGATAGGCATTTCAAATATAGGTGCTGATAGGCATTTTAGATGTCGTTTCCGATAGGCATTTCAAAAATTGATGCCGATAGGCAATTCAGATATAGGTGCCGATAGGCATTTTAGATATAGTAGCCGATTGGCATTTTAAAAACAGGTGCCGATAGGCATTTCAGATATAGATGCCGATAGGTATTTCAAATATAGGTGTCGATAGGCATTTCAGATATATTTGCCGATAGGCATTTCAAATATAGGAGCAGATAGGCATTTCAGATGTAGTTTCCGAAAGGCATTTCAAAAATAGGTGCCGATAGGCATTTCAGATATAGGTGCCGATAGGCATTTCAGATATAGTTGCCGACTGGCATTTTAAAAATAGGTGCCGATAGGCATTTTAGATATAGAAGCCGATAGGTATTTCAAATATAGGTGTCGATAGGCATTTCAGATAGGGTTGCCGATAGGCATTTCAAATATAGGTGCTGATAGGCATTTTAGATGTAGTTTCCGATAGGCATTTCAAAAATTGATGCCGATAGGCATTTCAGATATAGGTGCCGATAGGCATTCCAGATATAGTTGCCGATTAGCATTTTAAAAACAGGTGCCAATAGGCATTTCAGATATAGAAGCCGATAGATATTTCAAATATAAGTGCCGATAGGCATTTCAGATATAGGTGCCGATAGGCATATCAGATATAGTTGCCGATAGGCATTTAAAATATAGGTGCCGATAGGCATTTCAAATATAGGTGTCGATAGGCATTTCAGATATAAATGCCGAAAGGCATTTTGGATATAGGGCCGATAGGCATTTCAGATATAGTTGCCGATTGGCATTTTAAAAATAGGTGCCGATTGGCATTTCAGATATAGAAGTCGATAGGTATTTTAAATATAGGTGTCGATAGGCAATTCAGATATGGTTGCCGATAGGCATTTCAAATATAGGTGCTGATAGGCATTTCAGATGTAGTTTCCGATAGGCATTTCAAAAATAGGTGCCGATAGGCATTTCAGATATAGGTGCCGATAGGCATTTCAGATATAGTTGCCAATTAGCATTTTGAAAATAGGTGCCGATAGGCATTTCAGATATAGAAGCCGATAGGCATTTCAAATATAGGTGCCGATAGGCATTCCAGATATGGTTGCCGATAGGCATTTCAAATATAGGTGCTGATAGGCATTTTAGATGTCGTTTCCGATAGGCATTTCAAAAATTGATGCCGATAGGCAATTCAGATATAGGTGCCGATAGGCATTTTAGATATAGTAGCCGATTGGCATTTTAAAAACAGGTGCCGATAGGCATTTCAGATATAGATGCCGATAGGTATTTCAAATATAGGTGTCGATAGGCATTTCAGATATAGTTGCCGATAGGCATTTCAAATATAGGAGCAGATAGGCATTTCAGATGTAGTTTCCGAAAGGCATTTCAAAAATAGGTGCCGATAGGCATTTCAGATATAGGTGCCGATAGGCATTTCAGATATAGTTGCCGACTGGCATTTTAAAAATAGGTGCCGATAGGCATTTTAGATATAGAAGCCGATAGGTATTTCAAATATAGGTGTCGATAGGCATTTCAGATAGGGTTGCCGATAGGCATTTCAAATATAGGTGCTGATAGGCATTTTAGATGTAGTTTCCGATAGGCATTTCAAAAATAGGTGCCGATAGGCATTTCAGATATAGGTGCCGATAGGCATATGAGATATGCTTGCCGATAGGCATTTAAAATATAGGTGCCGATAGGCATTTCAAATATAGGTGTCGAGAGGCATTTCAGATATAAATGCCGAAAGGCATTTCGGATATAGGTGCCGATAGGCATTTTAAAAATAGGTGCCGATAAGCATTTCACATATAGAAGCCGATAGGTATTTCAAATATAGGTGTCGATAGGCATTTCAGATATGGTTGCCGATAGGCATTTAAAATATAGGTGCTGATAGGCATTTCAGAAGTAGTTTCCGATAGGCATTTCAAAAATAGGTGCCGATAGGCATTTCAGATATAGGTGCCGATAGGCATTTCAGATATAGTTGCCGATTGGCATTTTAAAAATAGGTGCCGATAAGCATTTCAGATATAGAAGCCGATAGGTATTTCAAATATAGGTGTCGATAGGCATTTCAGATATGGTTGCCGATAAGCATTTCAAATATAGGTGCTGATAGGCATTTCAGATGTAGTTTCCGATAGGCATTTCAAAAATAGGTGACGATAGGCATTTCAGATATAGGTGCCGATAGGCATTTCAGATATAGTTGCCTATTGGCATTTTAAAAATAGGTGCCGATAGGCATTTTAGATGTAGTTTCCGATAGGCATTTCAAAAATAGGTGCCGATAGGCATTTCACATATAGGTGCCGATAGGCATATCAGATATAGTTGCCGATAGGCATTTAGAATATAGATGCCGATAGGCATTTCAAATATAGGTGTCGATAGGCATTTCAGATATAAATGCCAAAGGCATTTCGGATATAGGTGCCGATAGGCATTTCTGATGTGGTTGCCGATAGGCATTTGAAATATAGGTGCTGATAGGCATTTCAGATGTAGTTTTCGATAGGTATTTCAAAAATAGGTACCGATAGGCATTTCAAATATAGGTGCCGATAGGCATTCCAGTTATGGTTGCCGATAGGCATTTCAAATATAGGTGCTGATAGGCATTTCAGATGTAGTTTCCGATAGGCATTTCAAAAATAGGTGCCGATAGGTATTTCAGATATAGGTGCCGATAGGCATTTTAGATATAGTTGCCGATTGGCATTTTAAAAATAGGTGCCGATAGGCATTTCAGATGTAGAAGCCGATAAGCATTTCAAATATAGGTGCCGATAGGCATTCCAGATATGGTTGCCGATAAGCATTTCAAATATAAGTGTTGATAGGCATTTCAGATGTAGTTTCCGATATGCATTTCAAAAATAGGTACCGATAGGCATTTCAGATATAGGTGCCGATAGGCATTTTAGATATAGTTGCCAATTGGCATTCTAAAAATAGGTGTCAATAGGCATTTCAGATATAGAAGCCGATAGGCATTTCAAATATAGGTGCCGATTGGCATTCCAGTTATATTTGCCGACAGGCATTTCAAATATAGGTGCTTATAGGCATTTCAGATGTAGTTTCAAATAGGCATTTCAAAAATAGGTGCCGATAGGCATTTCAAATATAGGCGCCGATAGGCATTTCAGATATAGTTGCCGATTGGCATTTTAAAAATAGGTGCCGATGACATTTTAGAAATAGTTTCCGATAGGCATTTCAAAAATAGATGCCGATAGGCATTTCAGATATAGGTGCCGATAGGCATATCAGATATAGTTGCCGAAAGGCATACTAGATATAGTTGCCGATAGGCATTTAAAATATAGGTGCCGATAAGCTTTTCAAATATAGGTGTCGATAGGCATTTCAGATATAAATGCCGAAAGGCATTTCAGATATAGGTGCCGATAGGCATTTCTGATGTGGTTGCCGATTGGCATTTTAAATATAGGTGCCGATAGGCATTTCAGATATAGGTGCCGATAGGCACTTCAGATATAGTTGCCGATTGGCATTTTAAAAATAGGTGCCGATAGGCATTTCAGATATAGAAGCCGATAGGCACTTCAAATATAAGTGCCGATAGGCATTCCAGATATGGTTGCCGATAGGCATTTTTAATATAATTGCTGATAGGCATTTCAGATATATGTGCCGATAGGCATTTCAGATATAGTTACCGAATGGCATTTTAAAAATATGTGCCGATAGGCATTTTAGATATAGAAGCCGATAGGCATTTCAAATATAGGTTACGATAATCATTCCAGATATGGTTGCCGATAGGCATTTCAAATATAGGTGCTGATAGGCATTTCAGATGTAGTTTCCGATAGGCATTTCAAAAATTGGTGCCGATAGGCATTTCAGATATAGAAGCCGATAGGCATTTCTAATATAGGTGCCGATAGGCATTCCAGATATGGTTGCCGATAGGCATTTTCAATATAATTGCTGATAGGCATTTCAGATGTAGTTTCCGATAGGCATTTCAAAAATAGGTGCCGATAGGCATTTCAGATAGAGGTGCCGATAGGCATTTCAGATATAGTTGCCGATCGGCATTTTAAAAATAGGTGCCGATAGGCATTTCAGATATAGAAGCCGATAGGCATTTCAAATATAGGTGACGATAAACATTCCAGATATGGTTGCCGATAAGCATTTCAAATATAGGTGCTGATAGGCATTTCAGATGTAGTTTTCGATAGGCATTTCAAAAATAGGTGCCGATAGGCATTTCAGATATAGGTGCCGATAGGCATTTCAGATATAGTTGCCAATTGGCATTTTAAAAATAGTTGCCGATAGGCATTTCAGATATAGAAGCCGATATGCATTTCAAATATAGGTGCCGATAGGCATTCCAGATATGGTTGCCGATAGGCATTTCAAATATAGGTGCTGATAGGCATTTTAGATGTAGTTTCCGATAGGCATTTCAAAAATTGATGCCGATAGGCATTTCAGATATAGGTGCCGATAGGCATTTCAGATATAGTTGCCGATTAGCATTTTAAAAACAGGTGCCAATAGGCATTTCAGATATAGAAGCCGATAGGTATTTCAAATATAGGTGTCGATAGGCATTTCAGATATGGTTGCCGATAGGCATTTCAAATATAGGAGCAGATAGGCAGTTCAGATGTAGTTTCCGAAGGCATTTCAAAAATAGGTGCCGATAGGCATTTCAGATATAGGTGCCGATAGGCACTTCAGATATAGTTGCCAATTGGCATTTTAAAAATAGGTGCCGATAGGCATTTCAGATGTAGAAGCCGATTGGCATTTCAAATATAGGTGCCGATAGGCATTCCAGTTATGGTTGCCGATAGGCATTTCAATTATAGGTGCTGATAGGCATTTCAGATGTAGTTTCCGATAGGCATTTCAAAAATAGGTGCCGATAGGCATTTAAGATATAGGTGCCGATAGGCATTTCAGATATAGTTGCCGATTGGCATTTTAAAAATAGGTGCCGATAGGCATTTCAGATATAGAAGCCGATAGGCATTTCAAATATAGGTGCCGATAGGCATTTCAGATATATGTGCCGATAGGCATTTCAGATATAGTTGCCGATTGGCCTTTTAAAAATAGGTGCCGATAGGCATTTCAAATATAGGTGCCGATAGGCACTTCAGATATAGTTGCCAATTGGCATTTTAAAAATAGGTGCCGATAGGCATTTCAGATATAAAAGCCGATAGGGATTTCAAATATAGGTGCCGATAGGCATTCCAGATATGGTTGCCGATAGGCATTTCAAATATAGGTGCTGGTAGGCATTTCAGATGTAGTTTCCGATAGGCATTTCAAAAATAGGTGCCGATAGGCATTTCAGATATAGTTGCCGATTGGCATTTTAAAAATAGGTGCCGATAGGCATTTCAGATATAGAAGCCGATAGGCATTTCAAATATAGGTGCCGATAGGCATTCCAGATATGGTTGCCGATAGGCATTTCAAATACAGGTGCTGATAGGCATTTCAGATGTAGTTTCCGATAGGCATTTCAAAAATTGGTGCCGATAGGCATTTCAGATATACGTGCCGATAGGCATTTCAGATATAGTTGCCGATTGGCCTTTTAAAAATAGGTGCCGATAGGCATTTCAGATATAGAAGCCGATAGGTGTTTTAAATATAGGTGTCGATAGGCATTTCAGATATGGTTGCCGATAGGCTTTTCAAATATTGGTGCTGATAGGCATTTCAGATGTAGTTTCCGATAGGCATTTCAAAAATAGGTGCCCATAGGCATTTCAGATATAGGTGCCGATAGGCATTTCAGATATAGTTGCCGATGGCATTTTAAAAATCGGTGCCGATAGGCATTTTAGATGTTGTTTCCGATAGGCATTTCAAAAATAGGTGCCGATAGGCATTTCAGATATAGGTGCCGATAGGCATATCAGATATAGTTGCCGATAGGCATTTAAAATATAGGTGCCGATAGGCATTTCAAATATAGGTGTCGAGAGGCATTTCAGATATAAATGCCGAAAGGCATTTCGGATATAGGTGCCGATAGGCATTTCAGATATAGTTGCCGATTGGCATTTTAAAAATAGGTGCCGATAGGCATTTCAGATATAGAAGCCGATAGGTATTTTAAATATAGGTGTCGATAGGCATTTCAGATATGGTTGCCGATAGGCATTTCAAATATAGGTGCTGATAGGCATTTCAGATGTAGTTTCCGATAGGCATTTCAAAAATAGGTGCCGATAGGCATTTCAGATATAGGTGCCGATAGGCATTTTAGATATAGTTGCCGTGTGGCATTTTAAAAATAGGTGCCGATAGGCATTTCAGATATAGAAGCCGATAGGTATTTCAAATATAGGTGTCGATAGGCATTTCAGATATGGTTGCCGATAGGCATTTCAAATATAGGTGCTGATAGGCATTTCAGATGTAGTTTCCGATAGGCATTTAAAAAATAGGTGCCGATAGGCATTTCAGATATAGGTGCCGATAGGCATTACAGATATAGTTGCCGATTGGCATTTTAAAAATAGGTGCCGATAGGCATTTCAGATGTAGTTTCCGATAGGCATTTCAAAAATAGGTGCCGATAGGCATTTCAGATAGAGGTGCCGATAGGCATTTCAGATATAGTTGCCGATTGGCATTTTAAAAATAGGTGCCGATAGGCATTTCAGATATAGAAGCCGATAGGCATTTCAAATATAGGTGCCGATAGGCATTCCAGATATGGTTGCCGATAGACATTTCAAATATAGGTGCTGATAGGCATTTCAGATGTAGTTTCATATAGGCATTTCAAAAATTGGTGCCGATAGGCATTTCAGATATATGTGCCGATAGGCATTTCAGATATAGTTGCCGATTGGCCTTTTAAAAATATGTGCCGATAGGCATTTCAAATATACGTGCCGATAGGCACTTCAGATATAGTTGCCAATTGGCATTTTAAAAATAGGTGCCGATAGGCATTTCAGATATAGAAGCCGATAGGCATTTCAAATATAGGTGCCGATAGGCATTCCAGATATGGTTGCCGATAGGCATTTCAAATATAGGTGCTGATAGGCATTTCAGATGTAGTTTCCGATAGGCATTTCAAAAATAGGTGCCGATAGGCATTTCAGATATAGTTGCCGATTGGCATTTTAAAAATAGGTGCCGATAGGCATTTCAGATATAGAAGCCGATAGGCATTTCAAATATAGGTGCCGATAGGCATTCCAGATATGGTTGCCGATAGGCATTTCAAATACAGGTGCTGATAGGCATTTCAGATGTAGTTTCCGATAGGCATTTCAAAAATTGGTGCCGATAGGCATTTCAGATATATGTGCCGATAGGCATTTCAGATATAGTTGCCGATTTGCCTTTTAAAAATAGGTGCCGATAGGCATTTCAGATATAGAAGCCGATAGGTATTTCAAATATAGGTGTCGATAGGCATTTCAGATATGGTTGCCGATAGGCATTTCAAATATAGGTGCTGATAGGCATTTCAGATGTAGTTTCCGAAAGGCATTTCAAAAATAGGTGCCGATAGGCATTTAAGATATAGGTGCCGATAGGCATTACAGATATAGTTGCCGATTGGCATTTTAAAAATAGGTGCCTATAGGCATTTAAGATATATAAGTCGATAGGCATTTCAAATATAGGTGCCGATAGGCATTCCAGATATGGTTGCCGATAGGCATTTCAAATATAGGTGCTGATAGGCATTTCAGATGTAGTTTCAGATAGGCATTTCAAAAATAGGTGCCGATAGGCATTTCAGATATAGGTGCCGATAGGCATTTCAGGAATAGTTGCCAATTGGCATTTTAAAATAGGTGCAGATAGGCATTTCAGATATAGAAGCCGATAGGCATTTCAAATATAGGTGCCGATAGGCATCCCAGATATGGTTGCCGATAGGCATATCAAATATAGGTGCTGATAGGCATTTCAGATGTAGTTTCCGAAAGGCATTTAAAAAATAGGTGCCGATAGGCATTTCAGATATAAGTGCCGATAGGCATTTCAGATATAGTTGCCGATTGGCATTTTAAAAATAGGTGTCGATAGGCATTTTAGATATAGTTTCCGATAGGCATTTCAAAAATAGGTGCCGATAGGCATTATAGACATAGGTGCCGATAGGCATATCAGATATAGTTGCCGATAGGCATTTAAAATATAGGTGCCGATAGGCATTTCAAATTTAGGTGTCGATAGGCATTTCAGATATAGTTGCCGATTGGCATTATAAAAATAGGTGCCGATAGACATTTCAGATATAGAAGCCGATAGGTATTTCAAATATAGGTGTCGATAGGCATTTCAGATATGGTTGCCGATAGGCATTTCAAATATAGGTGCTGATAGGCATTTCAGATGTAGTTTCTGATAGGCTTTTCAAAAATAGGTGCCGATAGGCATTTCAGATATAGGTGCCGATAGGCATTTCAGATATAGTTGCCGATTGGCATTTTAAAAATAGGTATCGATAGGCATTTCAGATATAGAAGCTGATAGGCATTTCAAATATAGGTGCCGATAGGCATTCCAGATATGGTTGCCGATAGGCATTTCTAATATAGGTGCTGATAGGCATTCCAGATGTAGTTTCCGATAGGCATTTCAAAAATTGGTGCCGATAGGCATTTCAGATATAGGTGCCGATAGGCATTTCAGATATAGTTACCGATTGGCATTTTAAAAATAGGTGTCGATAGGCATTTCAGGTATAGAAGCCGATAGGTATTTCAAATATAGGTGTCGATAGGCATTTCAGATATGGTTGCCGATAGGCATTTCAAATATAGGTGCTGATAGGCATTTCAGATGTAGTTTCCGATAGGGATTTCAAAAATAGGTGCCGATAGGCATTTCAGATATAAGTGCCGATAGGCATTTCAAATATAGTTGCCGATTGGCATTTTAAAAATAGGTGCCGATAGGCATTTCAGATATAGAAGCCGATTGGCATTTCAAGTATAGGTGCCGATAGGCATTTTAGATATGGTTGCCGATAGGCATTACAAATATAGGTGCTGATAGGCATTTCAGATGTAGTTTCCGATAGGCATTTCAAACATAGGTGCCGATAGGCATTTTAGATATAGGTGCCGATAGGCATTACAGATATAGTTGCCGATTGGCATTTTAAAAATAGGTGCCGATAGGGATTTCAGATATAGTAGCCGATAGCCATTTCAAATATAGGTCCCGATAGGCATTCCAGATATGGTTGCCGATAGGCATTTCAAATATAGGTGCTGATAGGCATTTCAGATGTAGTTTCCGATAGGCATTTCAAAACTAGGTGCCGATAGGCATTCCAGATATAGGTGTCGATAGGCATTTCAGATATAGTTGCCGATTGACATTTTAAAAATAGGTGCCGATAGGCATTTCAGATATAGAAGCCGATAGGCATTTCAAATATAGGTGCCGATAGGCATTCCAGATATGGTTGCCGATAGGCATTTCAAATATAGGTGCTGATAGGCATTTTAGATGTAGTTTCCGATAGGCATTTCAAAAATAGGTGCCGATAGGCATTTCAGATATAGGTGCCGATAGGCATTACAGATATAGTTGCCGATTGGCATTTTAAAAATAGGTGTCGATAGGCATTTCAGATATAGAAGCTTATAGGCATTTCAAATATAGGTGCCGATAGGCATTCCAGATATGGTTGCCGATAGGCATTTCAAATATAGGTGCTGATAGGCATTCCAGATGTAGTTTCCAATAGGCATTTCAAAAATTGGTGCCGATAGGCATTTCAGATATAGGTGCCGATAGGCATTTCAGATATAGTTACCGATTGGCATTTTAAAAATAGGTGTCGATAGGCATTTCAGATATAGAAGCCGATAGGTATTTCAAATATAGGTGTCGATAGGCATTTCAGATATGGTTGCCGATAGGCATTTCAAATATAGGTGCTGATAGGCATTTCAGATGTAGTTTCCGATAGGGATTTCAAAAATAGGTGCCGATAGGCATTTCAGATATAGGTGCCGATAGGCATTTCAAATATAGTTGCCGATTGGCATTTTAAAAATAGGTGCCGATAGGCATTTCAGATATAGAAGCCGATAGGCATTTCAAGTATAGGTGCTGATAGGCATTCCAGATATGGTTGCCGATAGGCATTTCAAATATAGGAGCAGATGGGCATTTCAGATGTAGTTTCCGAAGGCATTTCAAAAATAGGTGCCGATAGGCATTTCAGATATAGGTGCCGATAGGCACTTCAGATATAGTTGCCAATTGGCATTTTAAAAATTGGTGCCGATAGGCATTTCAGATATATAAGCCGATAGCCATTTCAAATATAGGTCCCGATAGGCATTCCAGATATGGTTGCCGATAGGCATTTCAAATATAGGTGCTGATAGGAATTTCAGATGTAGTTTCCGATAGGCATTTCAAAAATAGGTGCCGATAGGCATTCCAGATATAGGTGTCGATAGGCATTTCAGATATAGTTGCCGATTGGCATTTTAAAAATAGGTGCCGATAGGCATTTCAGATATAGAAGCCGATAGGCATTTCAAATATAGGTGCCGATAGGCATTCCAGATATGGTTGCCGATAGGCATTTCAAATATAGGTGCTGATAGGCATTTTAGATGTAGTTTCCGATAGGCATTTCAAAAATAGGTGCCGATAGGCATTTCAGATATATGTGTCGTTAGGCATTTCAGATATAGTTGCCGATTGGCATTTTAAAAATAGGTGTCGATAGGCATTTCAGATATAGAAGCCGTTAGGTATTTCAAATATAGGTGTCGATAGGCATTTCAGATATGGTTGCCGATAGGCATTTCAAATATAAGTGCTGATAGGCATTTCAGATGTGGTTTCCGATAGGCATTTCAAAAATAGGTGCCGATAGGCATTTCAGATATAGGTGCCGATAGGCATTTCAGATATAGTTGCCAATTGGCCTTTTAAAAATAGGTGCCGATAGGCATTTCAGATATAGAAGCCGATAGGTATTTCAAATATAGGTGTCGATAGGCATTTCAGATATGGTTGCCGATAGGCATTTCAAATATAGGAGCAGATAGGCATTTCAGATGTAGTTTCCGAAGGCATTTCAAAAATAGGTGCCGATAGGCATTTCAGATATAGGTGCCGATAGGCACTTCAGATATAGTTGCCAATTGGCATTTTAAAAATAGGTACCGATAGACATTTCAGATATTGAAGCCGATAGGCATTTCAAATATAGGTGCCTATAGGCATTCCAGTTATGGTTGCCGATAGGCATTTCAATTATAGGTGCTGATAGGCATTTCAGATGTAGTTTCCGATAGGCATTTCAAAAATCGGGGCCGATAGGCATTTAAGACATAGGTGCCGATAGGCATTTCAGATATAGTTGCCGATTAGCATTTTAAAAACAGGTGCCGATAGGCATTTCAGATATAGAAGCCGATAGGTATTTCAAATATAGGTGTCGATAGGCATTTCAGATATGGTTGCCGATAGGCATTTCAAATATAGGAGCAGATAGGCATTTCAGATGTAGTTTCCGAAGGCATTTCAAAAATAGGTGCCGATAGGCATTTCAGATATAGGTGCCGATAGGCATTTCAGATATAGTTGCCGATTGGCATTTTAAAAATAGGTGCCGATAGGTATTTTAGATGTAGTTTCCGATAGGCATTTCAAAAATAGGTGCCGATAGGCATTTCAGATATAGGTGCCGATAGGCATATCAGATATAGTTGCCGATAGGCATTTAGAATATAGGTGCCGATAGGCATTTCAAATATAGGTGTCGATTGGCATTTCAGATTTAAATGCCGAAAGGCATTTCGGATATAGGTGCCGATAGGCATTTCTGATGTGGTTGCCGATAGGCATTTCAAATATAGGTGCTGATAGGCATTTCAGATGTAGTTTTCGATAGGTATTTCAAAAATAGGTACCGATAGGCATTTCAAATATAGGTGCTGATAGGCATATCAGATGTAGTTTCCGATAGGCATTTCAAAAATAGGTGCCGATAGGCATTTCAGATATAGGTGCTGATAGGCATTTCAGATATAGTTGCTGATTGGCATTTTAAAAATAGGTGCCGATAGGCATTTCAGATGTAGAAGCCGATAAACATTTCAAATATAGGTGCCGATAGGCATTCCAGAAATGGTTGCCGATAGGCATTTCAAATATAAGTGCTGATAGGCATTTCAGATGTAGTTTCCGATAGGCATTTCAAAAATAGGTACCGATAGGCATTTCAGATATAGGTGCCGATAGGCATTTCAGATATAGTTGCCAATTGGCATTTTAAAAATAGGTGTCAATAGGCATTTCAGATATAGAAGCCGATAGGCATTTCAAATATAGGTGCCGATTGGCATTCCAGATATTATGTTTGCCGACAGGCATTTCAAATATAGGTGCTTATAGGCATTTCAGATGTAGTTTCCAATAGGCATTTCAAAAATAGGTGCCGATAGGCATTTCAAATATAGGCGCCGATAGGCATTTCAGATATAGTTGCCGATTGGCATTTAAAAATAGGTGCCGATGACATTTTAGAAATAGTTTCCGATAGGAATTTCATAAATAGATGCCGATAGGCATTTCAGATATAGGTGCCGATAGGCATATCAGATATAGTTGCCGATAGGCATATTAGATATAGTTGCCGATAGGCATTTAAAATATAGGTGCCGATAAGCATTCCAGATATGGTTGCCGATAGGCATTTCAAATATAGGTGCTGATAGGCATTTCAGATGTAGTTTCCGATAGGCATTTCAAAAATTGGTGCCGATAGGCATTTCAGATATAGAAGCCGATAGGCATTTCAAATATAGGTGCCGATAGGCATTCCAGATATGGTTGCCGATAGGCATTTTCATTATAATTGCTAATAGGCATTTCAGATGTAGTTTCCGATAGGCATTTCAAAAATAGGTGCCGATAGGCATTTCAGATAGAGGTGCCGATAGGCATTTCAGATATAGTTGCCGATTGGCATTTTAAAAATAGGTGCCGATAGGCATTTCAGATATAGAAGCCGATAGGCATTTAAAATATATTTGCCGATAGGCATTCCAGATATGGTTGCCGATAGGCATTTCAAATATAGGTGCTGATAGGCATTTCAGATGTAGTTTCCGATAGGAATTTCAAAAATAGGTGCCGATAGGCATTTCAGAATAGGTGCTAAAAGGCATTTCAGATATAGTAGCCGATTGGCATTTTAAAAATAGGTGCCGATGGGCATTTCAGATATAGAATCCGATAGGCATTTCAAATATAGGTGCCGATAGGCATCCCAAATATGGTTGCCGATAGGCATTTCAAATATAGGTGCTGATAGGCATTTCAGATGTAGTTTCCGATAGGCATTTCAAAAATTGGTGCAAATAGGCATTTCAGATATAGGTGTCGATAGGCATTTCAGATATAGTTGCCGATTGGCATTTTAAAAATAGGTGCCGATTGGCATTTCAGATATAGAAGCCGATAGGTATTTCAAATATAGATGTCGATAGGCATTTCAGATATGGTTGCCGATAGGCATTTCAAATATAGGTGCTGATAGGCATTTTAGATGTGGTTTCCGATAGGCATTTCAAAAATAGGTGCCGATAGGCATTTCAGATATAGGTGCCGATAGGCATTTCAGATATAGTTGCCAATTGGCATTTTAAAAATAGGTGTCGATAGGCATTTCAGATATAGAAGCTGATAGGCATTTCAAATATAGGTGCCGCTAAGCATTCCAGATATGGTTGCCGATAGGCATTTCAAATATAGGTGCTGATAGGCATTTCAGATGTAGTTTCCGATTATCATTTCAAAAATAGGTGCCGATAGGCATTTCAGATATAGGTGCCGATAGGCATTTCAGATATATTTGCCAATTTGCATTTTAAAAATAGGTGCCGATAGGCATTTCAGATATAGAAGCCGATATGCATTTCAAATATAGGTGCCGATAGGCATTTTAGATATGGTTGCCGATAGGCATTTAAAATATAGGTGCTGATAGACATTTTAGATGTAGTTTCCGATAGGCATTTCAAAAATTGATGCCGATAGGCATTTCAGATATAGGTGCCGAAAGGCATTTCAGATATAGTTGCCGATTAGCATTTTAAAAACAGGTGCCGATAGGCATTTCAGATATAGAAGCCGACAGGTATTTCAAATATTGGTGTCGATAGGCATTTTAGATATGGTTGCCGATAGGCATTTCAAATATAGGAGCAGATAGGCATTTCAGATGTAGTTTCCGAAGGCATTTCAAAAATAGGTGCCGATAAGCATTTCAGATATAAGTGCCGATAGGCACTTCAGATATAGTTGCCAATTGGCATTTTAAAAATAGGTGCCGATAGGCATTTCAGATATATAAGCCGATAGGCATTTCAAATATAGGTGCCGATAGGCATTCCAGTTATGGTTGCCGATAGGCATTTCAATTATAGGTGCTGATAGGCATTTCAGATGTAGTTTCCGATAGGCATTTCAAAAATATATGCCGATAGGCATTTAAGATATTGGTGCCGATAGGCATTTCAGATATAGTTGCCAATTGGCATTTTAAAAATAGGTGTCGATAGGCATTTCAGATATAGAAGCCGATAGGCATTTCAAATATAGGTGCCGATAGGCAATCCAGATATGGTTGCCGATAGGCATTTCAAATATAGGTGCTGATAGGCATTTCAGATGTAGTTTACTAAAGGCATTTCAAAAATTGGTGCCGATAGGCATTATAGATATATGTGCCGATAGGCATTTCAGATATAGTTGCCGATTGGCCTTTTAAAAATAGGTGCCGATAGGCATTTCAGATATAGAAGCCGATAGGTATTTCAAATATAGGTGTCGATAGGCATTTCAGATATGGTTGCCGATAGTCATTTCAAATATAAGTGCCGATAGGCATTTCAGATGTGGTTTCCGATAGGCATTTCAAAAATAGGTGCCGATAGGCATTTCAGATATAGGTGCCGATAGGCATTTCAGATATAGTTGCCAATTGGCATTTTAAAAATAGTTGTCGATAGGCATTTCAGATATAGAAGCCGATAGGCATTTCAAATATAGGTGCCGATAAGCATTCCAGATATGGTTGCCGATAGGCATTTCAAATATAGGTGCTGATAGTCATTTCAGATGTAGTTTCCGATAGGCATTTAAAAAATAGGTGCCGATAGGCATTTCAGATATAGGTGCCGATAGGCATTTCAGATATAGTTGCCAATTGGCATTTTAAAAATAGGTGCCGATAGGCATTTCAGATGTAGAAGCCGATATGCATTTCAAATATAGGTGCCGATAGGCATTTCAGATATGGTTGCCGATAGGCATTTCAAATATAGGAGCAGATAGGCATTTTAGATGTAGTTTCCGAAGGCATTTCAAAAATAGGTGCCGAGAGGCATTTCAGATATAGGTGCCGATAGGCACTTCAGATATAGTTGCCAATTGGCATTTTAAAAATAGGTGCCGATAGACATTTCAGATATAGAAGCCGATAGGCATTTCAAATATAGGTGCCGATAGGCATTCCAGTTATGGATGCCGATAGGCATTTCAATTATAGGTGCTGATAGGCATTTCAGATGTAGTTTCCGATAAACATTTCAAAAATAGGGGCCGATAGGCATTTAAGATATAGGTGCCGATAGGCATTTCAGATATAGTTGCCGATTGGCATTTTAAAAATAGGTGCCGATAGGCATTTCAGATATAGAAGCCGATAGGCATTTCAAATATAGGTGCCGATAGGTATTCTAGATATGGTTGCCGATAGGCATTTCAAATACAGGTGCTGATAGGCATTTCAGATGTAGTTTCCGATAGGCATTTCAAAAATTGGTGCCGATAGGCATTTCAGATATATGTGCCGATAGGCATTTCAGATATAGAAACCGATAGGTATTTCAAATATAGGTGTCGATAGGCATTTCAGATATGGTTGCCGATAGGCATTTTAAATATTGGTGCTGATAGGCATTTCAGATGTAGTTTCCGATAGGCATTTCAAAAATAGGTGCCGATAGGCATTTCAGATATAGGTGGCGATAGGCATTTCAGATATAGTTGCCGATTGGCATTTTAAAAATAGGTGCCGATAGGCATTTTAGATGTAGTTTCCGATAGGCATTTCAAAAATAGGTGCCGATAGGCATTTCAGATATGGTTGCCCATAGGCATTTCAAATATAGGTGCTGATAGGCATTTTAGATGTCGTTTCCGATAGGCATTTCAAAAATTGATGCCGATAGGCAATTCAGATATAGGTGCCGATAGGCATTTCAGATATAGTAGCCGATTGGCATTTTAAAAACAGGTGCCGATAGGCATTTCAGATATAGATGCCGATAGGTATTTCAAATATAGGTGTCGATAGGCATTTCAGATATAGTTGCCGATAGGCATTTCAAATATAGGAGCAGATAGGCATTTCAAATATAGGTGTCGATAGGCATTTCAGATATAAATGCCGAAAGGCATTTCGGATATAGGTGCCGATAGGCATTTCAGATATAGTTGCCGATTGGCATTTTAAAAATAGGTGCCGATAGGCATTTCAGATATAGAAGTCGATAGGTATTTCAAATATAGGTGTCGATAGGCAATTCAGATATGGTTGCCGATAGGCATTTCAAATATAGGTGCTGATAGGCATTTCAGATGTAGTTTCCGATAGGCATTTCAAAAATAGGTGCCGATAGGCATTTCAGATATAGGTGCCGATAGGCATTTCAGATATAGTTGCCAATTAGCATTTTGAAAATAGGTGCCGATAGGCATTTCAGATAAAGAAGCCGATAGGCATTTCAAATATAGGTGCCGATAGGCATTCCAGATATGGTTGCCGATAGGCATTTCAAATATAGGTGCTGATAGGCATTTTAGATGTCGTTTCCGATAGGCATTTCAAAAATTGATGCCGATAGGCAATTCAAATATAGGTGCCGATAGGCATTTCAGATATAGTAGCCGATTGGCATTTTAAAAACAGGTGCCGATAGGCATTTCAGATATAGATGCCGATAGGTATTTCAAATATAGGTGTCGATAGGCATTTCAGATAGGGTTGCCGATAGGCATTTCAAAAATAGGTGCTGATAGGCATTTTAGATGTAGTTTCCGATAGGCATTTCAAAAATAGGTGCCGATAGGCATTTCAGATATAGGTGCCGATAGGCATATCAGATATAGTTGCCGATAGGCATTTAAAATATAGGTGCCGATAGGCATTTCAAATATAGGTGTCGAGAGGCATTTCAGATATAAATGCCGAAAGGCATTTCGGATATAGGTGCCGATAGGCATTTCAGATATAGTAGCCGATTGGCATTTTAAAAATAGGTGCCGATAGGCATTTCAGATGTAGTTTCCGATAGGCATTTCAAAAATAGGTGACGATAGGCATTTCAGATATAGGTGCCGATAGGCATTTCAGATATAGTTGCCTATTGGCATTTTAAAAATAGGTGCCGATAGGCATTTTAGATGTAGTTTCCGATAGGAATTTCAAAAATAGGTGCCGATAGGTATTTCAGATATAGGTGCCGATAGGCATTTCAGATATAGTTTCCCATAGGCATTTTAAAAATAGGTGCCGATAAGCATTTCAGATATAGAAGCCGATAGGTATTTCAAATATAGGTGTCGATAGGCATTTCAGATATGGTTGCCGATAAGCATTTCAAATATAGGTGTTGATAGGCATTTCAGATGTAGTTTCCGATAAGCATTTCAAAAATAGGTGACGATAGGCATATCAGATATAGTTGCCGATAGGCATTTAGAATATAGGTGCCGATAGGCATTTCAAATATAGGTGTCGATAGGCATTTCAGATATAAATGCCGAAAGGCATTTCGGATATAGGTGCCGATAGGCATTTCTGATGTGGTTGCCGATAGGCATTTAAAATATAGGTGCTGATAGGCATTTCAGATGTAGTTTTCGATAGGTATTTCAAAAATAGGTACCGATAGGCATTTCAAATATAGGTGCCGATAGGCATTCCAGTTATTGTTTCCGATAGGCATTTCAAATATAGGTGCTGATAGGCATTTCAGATGTAGTTTCCGATAGGCATTTCAAAAATAGGTGCCGATAGGCATTTCAGATATAGGTGCCGATAGGCATTTTAGATATAGTTGCCGATTGGCATTTTAAAAATAGGTGCCGATAGGCATTTCAGATGTAGAAGCCGATAAGCATTTCAAATATAGGTGCCGATAGGCATTCCAGATATGGTTGCCGATAGGCATTTCAAATATAAGTGCTGATAGGCATTTCAGATGTAGTTTCCGATATGCATTTCAAAAATAGGTACCGATAGGCATTTCAGATATAGGTGCCGATAGGCATTTCAGATATAGTTGCCAATTGGCATTTTAAAAATAGGTGTCAATAGGCATTTCAGATATAGAAGCCGATAGGCATTTCAAATATAGGTGCCGATTGGCATTCCAGTTATATTTGCCGACATGCATTTCAAATATAGGTGCTTATAGGCATTTCAGATGTAGTTTCCAATAGGCATTTCAAAAATAGGTGCCGATAGGCATTTCAAATATAGGCGCCGATAGGCATTTCAGATATAGTTGCCGATTAGCATTTTAAAAATACGTGCCGATGACATTTTAGAAATAGTTTCCGATAGGCATTTCAAAAATAGATGCCGATAGGCATTTCAGATATAGGTGCCGATAGGCATATCAGATATAGTTGCCGAAAGGCATATTAGATATAGTTGCCGATAGGCATTTAAAATATAGGTGCCGATAAGCATTTCAAATATAGGTGTCGATAGGCATTTCAGATATAAATGCCGAAAGGCATTTCAAATATAGGTGCCGATAGGCATTTCTGATGTGGTTGCCGAATGCCATTTCAAATATAGGTGCTGATAGGCATTTCAGATGTAGTTTTGGATAGGCATTTCAAAAATAGGTGCCGATAGGCGTTTCAGATATAGGTGCCGATAGGCACTTCAGATATAGTTGCCGATTGGCATTTTAAAAATAGGTGCCGATAGGCATTTCAGATATAGAAGCCAAAGGCACTTCAAATATAGGTGCCGATAGGCATTCCAGATATGGTTGCCGATAGGCATTTTTAATATAATTTCTGATAGGCATTTCAGATGTAGTTTCCGATAGGCATTTCAAAAATAGGTGCCGATAGGCATTTCAGATATATGTGCCGATAGGCATTTCAAATATAGTTACCGAATGGCAGTTTAAAAATATGTGCCGATAGGCATTTTAGATATAGAAGCCGATAGGCATTTCAAATATAGGTGCCGATAATCATTCCAGATATGGTTGCCGATAGGCATTTCAAATATAGGTGCTGATAGGCATTTCAGATGTAGTTTCCGATAGGCATTTCAAAAATTGGTGCCGATAGGCATTTCAGATATAGAAGCCGATAGGCATTTCTAATATAGGTGCCGATAGGCATTCCAGATATGGTTGCCGATAGGCATTTTCAATATAATTGCTGATAGGCATTTCAGATGTAGTTTCCGATAGGCATTTCAAAAATAGGTGCCGATAGGCATTTCAGATAGAGGTGCCGATAGGCATTTCAGATATAGTTGCCGATTAGCATTTTAAAAACAGGTGCCAATAGGCATTTCAGATATAGAAGCCGATAGGTATTTCAAATATAGGTGTCGATAGGCATTTCAGATATGGTTGCCGATAGGCATTTCAAATATAGGAGCAGATAGGCAGTTCAGATGTAGATTCCGAAGGCATTTCAAAAATAGGTGCCGATAGGCATTTCAGATATAGGTGCCGATAGGCACTTCAGATATAGTTGCCAATTGGCATTTTTAAAATAGGTGCCGATAGGCATTTCAGATGTAGAAGCCGATAGGCATTTCAAATATAGGTGCCGATAGGCATTCCAGTTATGGTTGCCGATAGGCATTCCAGTTATGGTTGCCGATAGGCATTTCAATTATAGGTGCTAATAGGCATTTCAGATGTAGTTTCCGATAGGCATTTCAAAAATAGGTGCCGATAGGCATTTAAGATATAGGTGCCGATAGGCATTTCAGATATAGTTGCCGATTGGCATTTTAAAAATAGGTGTCGATAGGCATTTCAGATATAGAAGCCGATAGGCATTTCAAATATAGGTCCCGATGGGCATTCCAGATATGGTTGCCGATAGGCATTCCAAATATAGGTGCTGATAGGCATTTCAGATGTAGTTTCCGATAGGCATTTCAAAAATTAGTGCAGATAATCATTTCAGATATAGGTGCCGATAGGCATTTTAGATATAGTTGCCGATTGGCATTTTAAAAATAGGTGCCGATAGGCATTTTAGATATAGAAGCCGATAGGTATTACAAATAAAGGTGTCGATAGGCACTTCAGATATGGTCGCCGATAGGCATTTCAAATATAGGTGCTGATAGGCATTTCAGATGTAGTTTCCAATAGGCATTTCAAAAATAGGTGCCGATAGGCATTTCAGATATAGTTGCCGATTGGCATTTTAAAAATAGGTTCCGATAGGCATTTCAGATATAGAAGCCGATAGGCATTTCAAATATAGGTGCCGATAGGCATTCCAGATATGGTTGCCGTTAGGCATTTCAAATATAGGTGCTGATAGGCATTTCAGATGTAGTTTCCGATAGGCATTTCCAAAATAGGTGCCGATAGGCATTTCAGATATAAGTGCCGATAGGCATTTCAGATATAGTTGCCGATTGGCATTTAAAAAATAGGTGCCGTTAGGCATTTCAGATATAGAAGCCGATAGGCATTTGAAATATAGGTGCTGATAGGCATTCCAAATATGGTTGCCAATAGGCATTTCAAATATAGGTGCTGATAGACATTTCAGATGTAGTTTCCGATAGGCATTTCAAAAATTGGTGCCGATAGGCATTTCAGATATAGGTGCCGATAGGCATTTCAGATATAGTTGCCGTTTGGCATTTTAAAAATAGGTGCCGATAGGCATTTCAGATAGAGAAGCCGATAGGTATTTCAAATATAGGTGTCTATTATCATTTCAGATATGGTTGCCTATAGGCATTTCAAATATTGGTGCTGATAGGCATTTCAGATGTAATTTCCGATAGGCATTTCAAAAATAGGTGCCGATAGGCATTTCAGATATAGGTGCCGATAGGCATTACAGATACAGTTGATGATTGGCATTTTAAAAATAGGTGCCGATAGGCATTTCAGATATAGAAGCCGATAGGCATTTCAAATATAGGTGCCGATAGGCATTCCAGATATGTTTGCCGATAGGCATTTAAATATAGGTGCCGATAGGCATTCCAGATATGGTTGCCGATAGGCATTTCAATTATAGGTGCTGATAGGCATTCTAGATGTAGTTTCCGATAAGCATTTCAAAAATTGGTGCTGATAGGCATTTTAGATATATGTGCCGATAAGCATTTCAGATATAGTTACCGATTGGCGTTTTAAAAATAGGTGCCGATAGGCATTTCAGATATATAGAAGTCAATAGGTATTTCAAATATAGGTGTCGATAGGCATTTCTGATATGGTTGCCGATAGGCATTTCAAATATAGGTGCCGATAAACATTTCAAATATAGGTGTCGATAGGCATTTCAGATATAAATGCCGAAAGGCATTTCGGATATAGGTGCCGATTGGCATTTTAAAAATATGTGCCGATAGGCATTTTAGATATAGAAGCCGATAGGTATTTCAAATATAGGTGTCGATAGGCATTTCAGATATGGTTGCCGATAGGCATTTCAAATATAGGTGCTGATAGGCATTTTAGATGTAGTTTCCGATAGGCATTTAAAAAATTGATGCTGATAGGCATTTCAGATATAGGTGCCGATAGGCATTTCAGATATAGGTGCCGATAGGCATTTCAGATATAGTTGCCGATTGGCATTTTAAAAACAGGTGCCGATAGGCATTTCAGATATAAAAGCCGATAGGTATTTCAAATATAGGTGTCGATAGGCATTTCAGATATGGTTGCCGATAGGCATTTCAAATATAGGAGCAGATAGGCATTTCAGATGTAGTTTCCAAAAGGCATTTCAAAAATAGGTGCCGATAGGCATTTCAGATATAGGTGCCGATAGACATTTCAGATATAGTTGCCGATTGGCATTTTAAAAATAGGTGCCGATAGGCATTTCAGATATAAGTGCTGATAGACATTTCAGATGTAGTTTCCGATAGGCATTTCAAAAATAGGTAATGATAGGCATTTCAGATATAGGTGCCGATAGGCATTTTAGATATAGTTGCCAATTGGCATTTTAAAAATAGGTGTCGATAGGCATTTCAGATATAGAAGCCGATAGGCATTTCAAATATAGGTGCCGGTGGCATTCCAGATATGGTTGCCTATAGGCATTTCAAATATAGGTGCTGATAGGCATTTTAGATGTAGTTTCCGATATGCATTTCAAAAATTGGTGCCGATAGGCATTTCAGATATAGGTGCCGATAGGCATTTCAGATATAGTTGCCGATTGGCATTTTAAAAATAGGTGCCGATAGGCATTTCAGATATGGTTGCCGATAGGCATTTCAAATATAGGAGCTGATAGGCATTTCAGATGTAGTTTCCGAAAGGCATTTCAAAAATAGGTGCCGATAGGCATTTCAGATATAGGTGCCGATAGGCATTTCAGATATAGTTGCCGATTAGCATTTTAAAAATAGGTGCCGATAGGCACTTCAGATATGGGAGCCAATAGGCATTTCAAATATGGGTGCCATAAGCATTCCAGATATGGTTGCCGATAGGCATTTCAAATATAAGTGCTGATAGGCATTTCAGATGTAGTTTCCGATAGGCATTTCAAAAATAGGTACCGATAGGCATTTCAGATATAGGTGCCGATAGGCATTTCAGATATAGTTGCCAATTGGCATTTTAAAAATAGGTGTCGATAGGCATTTCAGATATAGAAGCCGATAGGCATTTCAAATATAGGTGCCGATGGGCATTCCAGATATGGTTGCCGATAGGCATTCCAAATATAGGTGCTGATAGGCATTTCAGATGTAGTTTCCGATAGGCATTTCAAAAATTAGTGCAGATAGGCATTTCAGATATAGGTGCCGATAGGCATTTTAGATATAGTTGCCGATTGGCATTTTAAAAATAGGTGCCGATAGGCATTTTAGATATAGAAGCCGATAGGTATTACAAATATAGGTGTCGATAGGCACTTCAGATATGGTCGCCGATAGGCATTTCAAATATAGGTGCTGATAGGCATTTCAGATGTAGTTTCCAATAGGCATTTCAAAAATAGGTGCCGATAAGCATTTCAGATATAGTTGCCGATTGGCATTTTAAAAATAGGTTCCGATAGGCATTTCAGATATAGAAGCCGATAGGCATTTCAAATATAGGTGCCGATAGGCATTCCAGATATGGTTGCCGTTAGGCATTTCAAATATAGGTGCTGATAGGCATTTCAGATGTAGTTTCCGATAGGCATTTCCAAAATAGGTGCCGATAGGCATTTTAGATATAAGTGCCGATAGGCATTTCAGATATAGTTGCCGATTGGCATTTAAAAAATAGGTGCCGTTAGGCATTTCAGATATAGAAGCCGATAGGCATTTGAAATATAGGTGCCGATAGGCATTCCAAATATGGTTGCCAATAGGCATTTCAAATATAGGTGCTGATAGACATTTCAGATGTAGTTTCCGATAGGCATTTCAAAAATTGGTGCCGATAGGCATTTCAGATATAGGTGCCGATAGGCATTTCAGATATAGGTGCCGATAGGCATTTCAGATATAGTTGCCGTTTGGCATTTTAAAAATAGGTGCCGAAAGGCATTTCAGATAGAGAAGCCGATAGGTATTTCAAATATAGGTGTCTATTATCATTTCAGATATGGTTGCCTATAGGCATTTCAAATATTGGTGCTGATAGGCATTTCAGATGTAATTTCCGATAGGCATTTCAAAAATAGGTGCCGATAGGCATTTCAGATATAGGTGCCGATAGGCATTACAGATACAGTTGATGATTGGCATTTTAAAAATAGGTGCCGATAGGCATTTCAGATATAGAAGCCGATAGGCATTTCAAATATAGGTGCCGATAGGCATTCCAGATATGTTTGCCGATAGGCATTTAAATATAGGTGCTGATAGGCATTTCAGATGTAGTTTCCGATAGGCATTTCAAAAATAGTGCCGATAGGCATTTCAGATATAGGTACCGATAGGCATTTCAGATATAGTTGCCGATTAGCATTTTAAAAATTGGTGCCGATAGGCATTTCAGATATAGAAGCCGATAGGCATTTCAAATATAGGTGCCGATAGGCATTCCAGATATGTTTGCCGATAGGCATTTCAAATATAGGTGCTGATAGGCATTTCAGATGTAGTTTCCGATAGGCATTTTAAAAATAGGTGCCGATAGGCATTTCAGATATAGGTGCCGATAGGCATTTCAGATATAGTTGCTGATTGGCATTATATAAATAGGTGCCGATAGGCATTTCAGATATAGAAGCCGATAGGCATTTCAAATATAGGTGCCGATAAGCATTCCAGATATGGTTGCCGATAGGCATTTCAAATATAGGTGCTGATAGGCATTTCAGATGTAGTTTCCGATAGGCATTTCAAAAATTGGTGCCGATAGGCATTTCAGATATAGGTGCCGATAGGCATTTCAGATATAGTTGCCGAATGGCATTTTAAAAATAGGTGCCGATAGGCATTTCAGATATAGAAGCCGATAGGTATTTCAAATATAGGTGTCGATAGGCATTTCAGATATGTTTGCCGGTAGGCATTTCAAATGTAGGTGCTGATAGGCATTTCAGATAAAGTTTCCGATAGGCATTACAAAAATAGGTGCCGATAGGCATTTGAGATATAGAAGCCGATAGGTATTTCAAATAGAGGTGTCGATAGGCATTTCAGATATGGTTGCCGGTAGGCATTTCAAATATAGGTGCTGATAGGCATTATAGATGTAGTTTCCGATAGGCATTTCAAAAATAGGTGCCGATAGGCATTTCAGATATAGAAGCCGATAGGCATTTCAAATATAGGTGCCGATAGGCATTCCAGATATGGTTGCCGATAGGCATTTCAAATATAGGAGCTGATAGGCATTCTAGATGTAGTTTCCGATAAGCATTTCAAAAATTGGTGCTGATAGGCATTTTAGATATATGTGCCGATAAGCATTTCAGATATAGTTACCGATTGGCGTTTTAAAAATAGGTGCCGATAGGCATTTCAAATATATAGAAGTCAATAGGTATTTCAAATATAGGTGTCGATAGGCATTTCTGATATGGTTGCCGATAGGCATTTCAAATATAGGTGCCGATAGGCATTTCAAATATAGGTGTCGATAGGCATTTCAGATATAAATGCCGAAAGGCATTTCGGATATAGGTGCCGATAGGCATTTCAGATATAGTTGCCGATTGGCATTATAAAAATAGGTGCCGATAGGCATTTCAGATATAGAAGCCGATAGGCATTTCAAATATAGGTGCCGATAGGCATTCCAGATATGGTTACCGATAGGCATTTCAAATATAGGTGCTGATAGGCATTTTAGATGTAGTTTCCGATAGGCATTTCAAAAATTGATGCCGATAGGCATTTCAGATATAGGTGCCGATAGGCATTTCAGATATAGTTGCCGATTGGCATTTTAAAAACAGGTGCCGATAGGCATTTCAGATATAGGTGCCGATATGCATTACAGATACAGTTGCCGATTGGCATTTTAAAATAGGTGCCGATAGGCATTTCAGATATAGAAGCCGATAGGCATTTCAAATATAGGTGCCGATAGGCATTCCAGATATGGTTGCCGATAGGCATTTCAAATATAGGTGCTGATAGGCATTTCAGATGTAGTCTCCGATAGGCAT
The DNA here is from genome assembly GCA_034508555.1 of Venustoraphidia nigricollis. Taxonomy (NCBI): domain Eukaryota; kingdom Metazoa; phylum Arthropoda; class Insecta; order Raphidioptera; family Raphidiidae; genus Venustoraphidia; species Venustoraphidia nigricollis. The sequence continues at coordinate 41,858 of JAVRKA010000420.1, read as the reverse complement.
TTCAAAAATAGTGCCGATAGGCATTTTAGATATAGGTACCGATAGGCATTTCAGATATAGTTGCCGATTGGCATTTTAAAAATAGGTGCCGATAGGCATTTCAGATATAGAAGCCGATAGGCATTTCAAATATAGGTGCCGATAGGCATTTCTGATGTGGTTGCCGATAGGCATTTTAAATATAGGTGCTGATAGGCATTTCAGATGTAGTTTCCGATAGGCATTTCAAAAATAGGTGCCGATAGGCATTTCAGATATAGGTGCCGATAGGCATTACGGATATAGTTGCCGATAGGCATTTTAAAATAGGTGCCGATAGGCATTTCAGATATAGAAGCAGATAGGCATTTCAAATATAGGTGCCGATAGGCATTCCAGATATGGTTGCCGATAGGCATTTCAAATATAGGTGCTGATAGGCATTTCAGATGTAGTTTTCGATAGGCATTTCAAAAATAGGTGCCGATAGGCATTTCAGATATAGGTGCCGATAGGCATTTCAGATATAGTTGCCGATTGGCATTTTAAAAATAGGTGCCGATAGGCTTTTCAGATATAGAAGCCGATAGGCACTTCAAATATAGGTGCTGATAGGCATTCCAGATATTGTTGTCGATAGGCATTTCACATATAGGTGCTGATAGGCATTTCAGATGTAGTTTCCGATAGGCATTTCAAAAATAGGTGCCGATAGGCATTTCAGATATAGGTGCCGATAGGTATTTCAGATATAGTTGCCGATTGGCATTTTAAAAATGGGTGCCGATAGGCATTTCAGATATAGAAGCCGATAGGCATTTCAAATATAGGTGCCGATAAGCACTCCAGATATGGTTGCCGATAGGCATATCAAATATAGGTGCTGATAGGCATTTCAGATGTAGTTTCCTATTGGCATTTCAAAAATTGGTGCCGATAGGAATTTCAGATATAGGTGCCGATAGGCATTTCAGATATAGTTGCCGATTGGCATTTTAAAAATAGGTGCCGATAGGCATTTCAGATATAGAAGCCGATAGGTATTTCAAATATAGGTGTCGATAGGCATTTCAGATATGGTTGCCGATAGGCATTTCAAATATAGGTGCTGATAGGCATTTCAGATGTAGTTTCCGATAGGCATTTCAAAAATAGGTGCCGATAGGCATTTTAGATATAGGTGCCGGTAGGCATTTCAAATATAGTTGCCGAATGGCATTTTAAAAATAGGTGCCGATAGGCATTTCAGATATAGAAGCCGATAGGTATTTCAAATATAGGTGTCGATAGGCATTTCAGATATGGTTGCCGATAGGCGTTTCAAATATAGGTGCTAATAAGCATTTCAGATGTGGTTTCCGATAGGCATTTCAAAAATAGGTGCCGATAGGCATTTCAAATATAGGTGCCGATAGGCATTTCAGATATAGTTGCCGATTGGCATTTTAAAAATAGGTGTCGATAGGCATTTCAGTTATAAAAGCCGATAGGCAATTCAAATATAGGTGCCGATAGGCATTCCAGATATGATTGCCGATAGGCATTTCAAAAATAGGTGCTGATAGGCATTTCAGATGTAGTTTCCGATAGGCATTTCAAAAATAGGTGCCGATAGGCATTTCAGATATAGGTGCCGATAGGCATTTCAGATATAGTTGCCGTTTGGCATTTTAAAAATAGGTGCCGATAGGCATTTCAGATAGAGAAGCGGATAGGTATTTCAAATATAGGTGTCTATTATCATTTCAGATATGGTTGCCTATAGGCATTTCAAATATTGGTGCTGATAGGCATTTCAGATGTAGTTTCCGATAGACATTTCAAAAATAGGTGCCGATAGGCATTTCAGATATAGGTGCCGATAGGCATTTCAGATATAGTTGCCGATTGGCATTTTAAAAATAGGTGCCGATAGGCATTTCAGATATAGAAGCCGATAGGTATTTCAAATATAGGTGTCGATAGGCATTTCAGATATGGTTGCCGATAGGCATTTCAAATATAGGTGCTGATAGGCATTTCAGATGTAGTTTCCGATAGGCATTTCAAAAAAGGTGCCGATAGGCATTTCAGATATAGTTGCCGATTGGCATTTTTAAAATAGGTGCCGATAGGCATTTTAGATGTAGTTTCCGATAGGCATTTCAAAAATAGGTGCCGATAGGCATTTCAGATATAGGTGCCGATAGGCATATCAGATATAGTTGCCGATAGGCATTTAAAATATAGGTGCCGATAGGAATTTCAAATATAGGTGTCGATAGGCATTTCAGATATAAATCCCGAAAGGCATTTCGGATATAGGTGCCGATAGGCATTTCTGATGTGGTTGCCGATAGGCATTTCAAATAAAGGTGCTGATAGGCATTTCAGATGTAGTTTTTGATAGGTATTTCAAAAAAAGGTACCGATAAGCATTTCAAATATAGGTGCCGATAGGCACTTCAGATATAATTGCCGATTGGCATTTTAAAATAGGTGCTGATAGGCATTTCAGATGTAGTTTCCGATAGGCATTTCAAAAATAGGTGCCGATAGGCATTTCAGATATAGTTGCCGATTGGCATTTTAAAAATAAGTGCCGATAGGCATTTCAGATATAGAAGCCGATAGGCATTTCAAACATAGGTGCCGATAGGCATTCTAGATATGGTTGCCGATAGGCATTTCAAATATAGGTGCTGATAGGCATTTCAGATGTAGTTTCCGATAGGCATTTCAAAAATAGGTGCCGATAGGCATTTCAGATATAGGTGCCGATAGGCATTTCAGATATAGTTGCCGATTGGCATTTTAAAAATTGGTGCCGATAGGCATTTCAGATATAAAAGCCGATAGGCATTTCAAGTATAGGTGCCGATAGGCATTCCAGATATGGTTGCCGATAGGCATTTCAAATATAGGTGCTGATAGGCATTTCAGATGTAGTTTCTGATAGGCATTTCAAAAATAGGTGCCGATAGGCATTTCAGATATAGGTGCCGATAGGCATTTCAGATATAGTTGCCAATTGGCATTTTAAAAATAGGTGCCGATAGGCATTTCAGATATAGAAGCCGATAGGCATTTCAAATATAGGTGCCGATAGGCATTCCAGATATGGTTGCCGATAGGCATTTTAAAAATAGGTGCTGATAGGTATTTTAGATGTAGTTTCCGATAGGCATTTCAAAAATTGATGCCGATAGGCAATTCAGATATAGGTGCCGATAGGCATTTCAGATATAGTTGCCGATTGGCATTTTAAAAATAGGTGCCGATAGGCATTTCAGATATAGAAGTCGATAGGTGTTTCAAATATAGGTGTCGATAGGCATTTCAGATATGGTTGCCGATAGGCATTTCAAATATAGGTGCTGATAGGCATTTCAGATGTAGTTTCCGATAGGCATTTCAAAAATAGGTGCCGATAGGCATTTCAGATATAGGTGCCGATAGGTATTTCAGATATAGTTGCCGATTGGCATTTTAAAAATAAGTGCCGATAGGCATTTTAGATGTAGTTTCCGATAGGCTTTTCAAAAATAGGTACCGATAGGCATTTCAGATATAGGTGCCGATAGGCACTTCAGATATAGTTGCCAATTGGCATTTTAAAAATAGGTGCCGATAGGCATTTCGGATATATAAGCCAATTGGCATTTCAAATATAGGTGCCGATAGGCATTCCAGTTATGGTTGCCGATAGGCATTTCAATTATAGGTGCTGATAGGCATTTCAGATGTAGTTTCCGATAGGCATTTCAAAAATAGGTGCCGATAGGCATTTAAGATATAGGTGTCGATAGGCATTTCAGATATAGTTGCCAATTGGCATTTTAAAAATAGGTGTCGATAGGGATTTCAGATATAGAAGCCGATAGACATTTCAAATATAGGTGCCGATAGGCATTCCAGATATGGTTGCCGATAGGCATTTCAAATATAGGTGCCGATAAGCATTCCAGATATGGTTGCCGATAGGCATTTCAAATATAGGTGCTGATAGGCATTTCAGATGTAGTTTCCGATAGTCATTTAAAAAATAGTTGCCGATAGGCATTTCAGATATAGGTGCCGATAGGCATTTCAGATATAGTTGCCAATTGGCATTTTAAAAATAGGTGCCGATAGGCATTTCAGATATAGAAGCCGATATGCATTTCAAATATAGGTGCCGATAGGCATTCCAGATATGGTTGCCGATAGGCATTTCAAATATAGGTGCTGATAGGGATTTTAGATGTAGTTTCCGATAGGCATTTCAAAAATTGATGCCGATAGGCATTTCAGATATAGGTGCCGATAGGCATTTCAGATATATGTGCCGATTAGCATTTTAAAAACAGGTGCCGATAGGCATTTCAGATATAGAAGCCGATAGGTATTTCAAATATAGGTGTCGATAGGCATTTCAGATATGGTTGCCGATAGGCATTTCAAATATAGGAGCAGATAGGCATTTCAGATGTAGTTTCCGAAGGCATTTCAAAAATAGGTGCCGATAGGCATTTCAGATATAGGTGCCGATAGGCACTTCAGAAATAGTTGCCAATTGGCATTCTAAAAATAGGTGCCGATAGACATTTCAGATACAGAAGCCGATAGGCATTTCAAATATAGGTGCCGATAGGCATTCCAGTTATGGTTGCCGATAGGCATTTCAATTATAGGTGCTGATAGGCATTTCAGATGTAGTTTCCGATAGGCATTTCAAAGATGGGGGCCGACAGGCATTTAAGATATAGGTGCCGATAGGCATTTCAGATATAGTTGCCGATTGGCATTTTAAAAATAGGTGCCGATAGGCATTTTAGATATAGAAGCCGATAGGCATTTCAAATATAGGTTTCGATAGGCATTCCAGATATGGTTGCCGATAGGCATTTCGAATACAGGTGCTGATAGGCATTTCAGATGTAGTTTCCGATAGGCATTTCAAAAATTGGTGCCGATAGGCATTTCAGATATATGTGCCGATAGGCATTTCAGATATAGTTGCCGATTGTCCTTTTAAAAATAGGTGCCGATAGGCATTTCAGATATAGAAGCCGATAGGTATTTCAAATATAGGTGTCGATAGGCATTTCAGATATGGTTGCCGATAGGCATTTCAAATATAGGTGCTGATAGGCATTTCAGATGTAGTTTCCGATAGGCATTTCAAAAAAGGTGCCGATAGGCATTTCAGATATAGTTGCCGATTGGCATTTTAAAAATTGGTGCCGATAGGCATTTCAGATATAGTTGCCGATTTGCATTTTAAAAATAGGTGCCGATAGGCATTTCAGATATAGAAGCCGATAGGCATTTCCAATATAGGTGCCGATAGGCATTCCAGATATGGTTGCCGATAAGCATTTCAAATATAGGTGCTGATAGGCATTTCAGATGTTGTTTCCGATAGGCATTTCAAAAATAGGTGCCAATAGGCGGTTCAGATATAGGTGCCGATAGGCATTTCAGATATAGTTGCGGATTATCATTTTAAAAATAGGAGTCGATAGGCATTTCAGATATAGAAGCCGATAAGCATTTCAAATATAGGTGCCGATAGGCATTCCAGATATGGTTGCCAATAGGCATTACAAATATAGGTGCTGATAGGCATTTCAGATGTAGTTTTCGATAGGCATTTCAAAAATAGGTGCCGATAGGCATTTCAGATATAGGTGCCGATAGGCATTTCAGATATAGTTGCCGATTGGCATTTTAAAAATAGGTGTCGATAGGTATTTCAGATATAGAAGCCGATAGGCATTTCAAATATAGGTGCCGATAGGCATTCCAGATATGGTTGCCGATAGGCATTTCAAATATAGGTGCTGATAGGCATTTCAGATATAGTTTCCGATAGGCATTTCCAAAATAGGTGCCGATAGGCATTTCAGATATAGGTGCCGATAAACATTTCAGATATAGTTGCCAATTGGCATTTTAAAAATAGGTGCCGATAGGCATTTCAAATATAGGTGCCGATAGGCATTTCAGATATGGTTGCCGATAGGCATTTCAAATATAGGTGCTGATAGGCATTTTAGATGTAGTTTCCGATATGCATTTCAAAAATTGGTGCCGATAGGCATTTCAGATATAGGTGCCGATAGGCATTTCAGATATAGTTGCCGATTGGCATTTTAAAAATAGGTGCCGATAGGCATTTCAGATATGGTTGCCGATAGGCATTTCAAATATAGGAGCTGATAGGCATTTCAGATGTAGTTTCCGAAAGGCATTTCAAAAATAGGTGCCGATAGGCATTTCAGATATAGGTGCCGATAGGCATTTCAGATATAGTTGCCGATTGGCATTTTAAAAATAGGTGCCGATAGGCACTTCAGATATGGAAGCCAATAGGCATTTCAAATATGGGTGCCATAGGCATTCCAGATATGGTTGCCGATAGGCATTTCAAATATAAGTGCTGATAGGCATTTCAGATGTAGTTTCCGATAGGCATTTCAAAAAAAGGTACCGATAGGCATTTCAGATATAGGTGCCGATAGGCATTTCAGATATAGTTGCCAATTGGCATTTTAAAAATAGGTGTCGATAGGCATTTCAGATATAGAAGCCGATAGGCATTTCAAATATAGGTGCCGATGGGCATTCCAGATATGGTTGCCGATAGGCATTCCAAATATAGGTGCTGATAGGCATTTCAGATGTAGTTTCCGATAGGCATTTCAAAAATTAGTGCAGATAGGCATTTCAGATATAGGTGCCGATAGGCATTTTAGATATAGTTGCCGATTGGCATTTTAAAAATAGGTGCCGATAGGCATTTTAGATATAGAAGCCGATAGGTATTACAAATATAGGTGTCGATAGGCACTTCAGATATGGTCGCCGATAGGCATTTCAAATATAGGTGCTGATAGGAATTTCAGATGTAGTTTCCAATAGGCATTTCAAAAATAGGTGCCGATAGGCATTTCAGATAAAAGTGCCGATAGGCATATCAGATATAGTTGCCGATAGGCATTTAAAATATAGGTGCCGATAGGCATTTCAAATATATGTGTCGATAGGCATTTCAGATATAAATGCCGAAAGGCATTTCAGATATAGGTGCCGATAGACATTTCTGATGTGGTTGCCGATACGCATTTCAAATATAGGTGCTGATAGGCATTTCAGATGTAGTTTTCGATAGGCATTTAAAAAACAGGTGCTGCTAGGCATTTCAGATATAGGTGCCGATAGGCACTTCAGATATAGTTGCCGATTGGCATTTTAAAAATAGGTTCCGATAGGCATTTCAGATATAGAAGCCGATAGGCATTTCAAATATAGGTGCCGATAGGCATTCCAGATATGGTTGCCGTTAGGCATTTCAAATATAGGTGCTGATAGGCATTTCAGATGTAGTTTCCGATAGGCATTTCCAAAATAGGTGCCGATAGGCATTTCAGATATAAGTGCCGATAGGCATTTCAGATATAGTTGCCGATTGGCATTTAAAAAATAGGTGCCGTTAGGCATTTCAGATATAGAAGCCGATAGGCATTTGAAATATAGGTGCCGATAGGCATTCCAAATATGGTTGCCAATAGGCATTTCAAATATAGGTGCTGATAGACATTTCAGATGTAGTTTCCGATAGGCATTTCAAAAATTGGTGCCGATAGGCATTTCAGATATAGGTGCCGATAGGCATTTCAGATATAGTTGCCGTTTGGCATTTTAAAAATAGGTGCCGATAGGCATTTCAGATAGAGAAGCCGATAGGTATTTCAAATATAGGTGTCTATTATCATTTCAGATATGGTTGCCTATAGGCATTTCAAATATTGGTGCTGATAGGCATTACAGATGTAATTTCCGATAGGCATTTCAAAAATAGGTGCCGATAGGCATTTCAGATATAGGTGCCGATAGGCATTACAGATACAGTTGATGATTGGCATTTTAAAAATAGGTGCCGATAGGCATTTCAGATATAGAAGCCGATAGGCATTTCAAATATAGGTGCCGATAGGCATTCCAGATATGTTTGCCGATAGGCATTTAAATATAGGTGCTGATAGGCATTTCAGATGTAGTTTCCGATAGGCATTTCAAAAATAGTGCCGATAGGCATTTCAGATATAGGTACCGATAGGCATTTCAGATATAGTTGCCGATTGGCATTTGTAAAATTGGTGCCGATAGGCATTTCAGATATAGAAGCCGATAGGCATTTCAAATATAGGTGCCGATAGGCATTCCAGATATGTTTGCCGATAGGCATTTCAAATATAGGTGCTGATAGGCATTTCAGATGTAGTTTCCGATAGGCATTTCAAAAATAGGTGCCGATAGGCATTTCAGATATAGGTGCCGATAGGCATTTCAGATATAGTTGCTGATTGGCATTTTATAAATAGGTGCCGATAGGCATTTCAGATATAGAAGCCGATAGGCATTTCAAATATAGGTGCCGATAAGCATTCCAGATATGGTTGCCGATAGGCATTTCAAATATAGGTGCTGATAGGCATTTCAGATGTAGTTTCCGATAGGCATTTCAAAAATTGGTGCCGATAGGCATTTCAGATATAGGAGCCGATAGGCATTTCAGATATAGTTGCCGAATGGCATTTTAAAAATAGGTGCCGATAGACATTTCAGATATAGAAGCCGATAGGTATTTCAAATATAGGTGTCGATAGGCATTTCAGATATGGTTGCCGGTAGGCATTTCAAATATAGGTGCTGATAGGCATTTCAGATGTAGTTTCCGATAGGCATTTCAAAAATAGGTGCCGATAGGCATTTCAGATATAGAGGCCGATAGGCATTTCAAATATAGGTGCCGATAGGCATTCCAGATATGGTTGCCGATAGGCATTTCAAATATAGGTGCTGATAGGCATTCTAGATGTAGTTTCCGATAAGCATTTCAAAAATTGGTGCTGATAGGCATTTTAGATATATGTGCCGATAAGCATTTCAGATATAGTTACCGATTGGCGTTTTAAAAATAGGTGCCGATAGGCATTTCAGATATATAGAAGTCAATAGGTATTTCAAATATAGGTGTCGATAGGCATTTCTGATATGGTTGCCGATAGGCATTTCAAATATAGGTGCCGATAGGCATTTCAAATATAGGTGTCGATAGGCATTTCAGATATAAACGCCGAAAGGCATTTCGGATATAGGTGCCGATAGGCATTTCAGATATAGTTGCCGATTGGCATTATAAAAATAGGTGCCGATAGGCATTTCAGATATAGAAGCCGATAGGCATTTCAAATATATGTGCCGATAGGCATTCCAGATATGGTTGCCGATAGGCATTTCAAATATAGGTGCTGATAGGCATTTTAGATGTAGTTTCCGATAGGCATTTCAAAAATTGATGCCGATAGGCATTTCAGATATAGTTGCCGATTGGCATTTTAAAAACAGGTGCCGATAGGCATTTCAGATATAGGTGCCGATAGGCATTACAGATACAGTTGCCGATTGGCATTTTAAAATAGGTGCCGATAGGCATTTCAGATATAGAAGCCGATAGGCATTTCAAATATAGGTGCCGATAGGCATTCCAGATATGGTTGCCGATAGGCATTTCAAATATAGGTGCTGATAGGCATTTCAGATGTAGTCTCCGATAGGCATTTCAAAAATAGTGCCGATAGGCATTTCAGATATAGGTACCGATAGGCATTTCAGATATAGTTGCCGATTGGCATTTTAAAAATAATTGCCGATAGGCATTTCAGATATAGAAGCCGATAGGCATTTCAAATATAGGTGCCGATAGGCATTTCTGATGTGGTTGCCGATAGGCATTTTAAATATAGGTGCTGATAGGCATTTCAGATGTAGTTTCCGATAGGCATTTCAAAAATAGGTGCCGATAGGCATTTCAGATATAGGTGCCGATAGGCATTACAGATATAGTTGCCGATAGGCATTTTAAAATAGGTGCCGATAGGCATTTCAGATATAGAAGCAGATAGGCATTTCAAATATAGGTGCAGATAGGCATTCCAGATATGGTTGCCGATAGGCATTTCAAATATAGGTGCTGATAGGCATTTCAGATGTAGTTTCCGATAGGCATTTCAAAAATAGGTGCCGATAGGCATTTCAGATATAGGTGCCGATAGGCATTTCAGATATAGTTGCCGATTGGCATTTTAAAAACAGGTGCCGATAGGCATTTCAGATATAGGTGCCGATAGGCATTACAGATACAGTTGCCGATTGGCATTTTAAAATAGGTGCCGATAGGCATTTCAGATATAGAAGCCGATAGGCATTTCAAATATAGGTGCCGATAGGCATTCCAGATATGGTTGCCGATAGGCATTTCAAATATAGGTGCTGATAGGCATTTCAGATGTAGTCTCCGATAGGCATTTCAAAAATAGTGCCGATAGGCATTTCAGATATAGGTACCGATAGGCATTTCAGATATAGGTACCGATAGGCATTTCAGATATAGTTGCCGATTGGCATTTTAAAAATAGGTGCCGATAGGCTTTTCAGATATAGAAGCCGATAGGCACTTCAAATATAGGTGCCGATAGGCATTCCAGATATTGTTGTCGATAGGCATTTCACATATAGGTGCTGATAGGCATTTCAGATGTAGTTTCCGATAGGCATTTCAAAAATAGGTGCCGATAGGCATTTCAGATATAGGTGCCGATAAGTATTTCAGATATAGTTGCCGATTGGCATTTTAAAAATGGGTGCCGATAGGCATTTCAGATATAGAAGCCGATAGGCATTTCAAATATAGGTGCCGATAAGCACTCCAGATATGGTTGCCGATAGGCATTTCAAATATAGGTGCTGATAGGCATTTCAGATGTAGTTTCCTATAGGCATTTCAAAAATTGGTGCCGATAGGAATTTCAGATATAGGTGCCGATAGGCATTTCAGATATAGTTGCCGATTGGCATTTTAAAAATAGGTGCCGATAGGCATTTCAGATATAGAAGCCGATAGGTATTTCAAATATAGGTGTCGATAGGCATTTCAGATATGGTTGCCGATAGGCATTTCAAATATAGGTGCTGATAGGCATTTCAGATGTAGTTTCCGATAGGCATTTCAAAAATAGGTGCCGATAGGCATTTTAGATATAGGTGCCGGTAGGCATTTCAGATATAGTTGCCGATTGGCATTTTAAAAATAGGTGCCGATAGGCATTTCAGATATAGAAGCCGATAGGTATTTCAAATATAGGTGTCGATAGGCATTTCAGATATGGTTGCCGATAGGCGTTTCAAATATAGGTGCTAATAAGCATTTCAGATGTGGTTTCCGATAGGCATTTCAAAAATAGGTGCCGATAGGCATTTTAAATATAGGTGCCGATAGGCATTTCAGATATAGTTGCCGATTGGCATTTTAAAAATAGGTGTCGATAGGCATTTCAGATATAAAAGCCGATAGGCAATTCAAATATAGGTGCCGATAGGCATTCCAGATATGATTGGCGATAGGCATTTCAAAAATAGGTGCTGATAGGCATTTCAGATGTAGTTTCCGATAAGCATTTCAAAAATAGGTGCCGATAGGCATTTCAGATATAGGTGCCGATAGGCATTTCAGATATAGTTGCCAATTGGCATTTTAAAAATAGGTGCCGATAGGAATTTCAGATATAGAAGCCGATATGCATTTCAAATATAGGTGCCGATAGGCATTCCAGATATGGTTGCCGATAGGCATTTCAAATATAGGTGCTGATAGGCATTTCAGATGTAGTTTCCGATAGACATTTCAAAAATAGGTGCCGATAGGCATTTCAGATATAGGTGCCGATAGGCATTTCAGATATAGTTGCCGATTGGCATTTTAAAAATAGGTGCCGATAGGCATTTCAGATATAGAAGCCGATAGGTATTTCAAATATAGGTGTCGATAGGCATTTCAGATATAGGTGCCGATAGGCATATCAGATATAGTTGCCGATAGGCATTTAAAATATAGGTGCCGATAGGAATTTCAAATATAGGTGTCGATAGGCATTTCAGATATAAATCCCGAAAGGCATTTCGGATATAGGTGCCGATAGGCATTTCTGATGTGGTTGCCGATAGGCATTTCAAATATAGGTGCTGATAGGCATTTCAGATGTAGTTTTTGATAGGTATTTCAAAAAAAGGTACCGATAAGCATTTCAAATATACGTGCCGATAGGCACTTCAGATATAATTGCCGATTGGCATTTTAAAATAGGTGCTGATAGGCATTTCAGATGTAGTTTCCGATAGGCATTTCAAAAATAGGTGCCGATAGGCATTTCAGATATAGTTGCCGATTGGCATTTTAAAAATAGGTGCCGATAGGCATTTCAGATATAGAAGCCGATAGGCATTTCAAACATAGGTGCCGATAGGCATTCTAGATATGGTTGCCGATAGGCATTTCAAATATAGGTGCTGATAGGCATTTCAGATGTAGTTTCCGATAGGCATTTCAAAAATAGGTGCCGATAGGCATTTCAGATATAGGTGCCGATAGGCATTTCAGATATAGTTGCCGATTGGCATTTTAAAAATTGGTGCCGATAGGCATTTCAGATATAGAAGCCGATAGGCATTTCAAGTATAGGTGCCGATAGGCATTCCAGATATGGTTGCCGATAGGCATTTCAAATATAGGTGCTGATAGGCATTTCAGATGTAGTTTCTGATAGGCATTTCAAAAATAGGTGCCGATAGGCATTTCAGATATAGGTGCCGATAGGCATTTCAGATATAGTTGCCAATTGGCATTTTAAAAATAGGTGCGGATAGGCATTTCAGATATAGAAGCCGATAGGCATTTCAAATATAGGTGCCGATAGGCATTCCAGATATGGTTGCCGATAGGCATTTTAAAAATAGGTGCTGATAGGTATTTTAGATGTAGTTTCCATAAGGCATTTCAAAAATTGATGCCGATAGGCAATTCAGATATAGGTGCCGATTGGCATTTCAGATATAGTTGCCGATTGGCATTTTAAAAACAGGTGCCGATATGCATTTCAGATATAGATGCCGATAGGTATTTCAAATATAGGTGTCGATAGGCATTTTAGATATGGTTGCCGATAGGCATTTCAAATATAGGAGCAGATAGGCATTTCAGATGTAGTTTCCGAAAGGCATTTCAAAAATAAGTGCCGATAGGCATTTCAGATATAGGTGCCGATAGGCATTTCAGATATAGTTGCCGATTGGCATTTTAAAAATATGTGCCGATAGGCTTTTCAGATATAGAAGCCGATAGGCACTTCAAATATAGGTGCCGATAGGCATTCCAGATATTGTTGTCGATAGGCATTTCACATATAGGTGCTGATAGGCATTTCAGATGTAGTTTCCGATAGGCATTTCAAAAATAGGTGCCGATAGGCATTTCAGATATAGGTGCCGATAAGTATTTCAGATATAGTTGCCGATTGGCATTTTAAAAATGGGTGCCGATAGGCATTTCAGATATAGAAGCCGATAGGCATTTCAAATATAGGTGCCGATAAGCACTCCAGATATGGTTGCCGATAGGCATTTCAAATATAGGTGCTGATAGGCATTTCAGATGTAGTTTCCTATAGGCATTTCAAAAATTGGTGCCGATAGGAATTTCAGATATAGGTGCCGATAGGCATTTCAGATATAGTTGCCGATTGGCATTTTAAAAATAGGTGCCGATAGGCATTTCAGATATAGAAGCCGATAGGTATTTCAAATATAGGTGTCGATAGGCATTTCAGATATGGTTGCCGATAGGCATTTCAAATATAGGTGCTGATAGGCATTTCAGATGTAGTTTCCGATAGGCATTTCAAAAATAGGTGCCGATAGGCATTTTAGATATAGGTGCCGGTAGGCATTTCAGATATAGTTGCCGATTGGCATTTTAAAAATAGGTGCCGATAGGCATTTCAGATATAGAAGCCGATAGGTATTTCAAATATAGGTGTCGATAGGCATTTCAGATATGGTTGCCGATAGGCGTTTCAAATATAGGTGCTAATAAGCATTTCAGATGTGGTTTCCGATAGGCATTTCAAAAATAGGTGCCGATAGGCATTTTAAATATAGGTGCCGATAGGCATTTCAGATATAGTTGCCGATTGGCATTTTAAAAATAGGTGTCGATAGGCATTTTAGATATAAAAGCCGATAGGCAATTCAAATATAGGTGCCGATAGGCATTCCAGATATGATTGCCGATAGGCATTTCAAAAATAGGTGCTGATAGGCATTTCAGATGTAGTTTCCGATAAGCATTTCAAAAATAGGTGCCGATAGGCATTTCAGATATAGGTGCCGATAGGCATTTCAGATATAGTTGCCAATTGGCATTTTAAAAATAGGTGCCGATAGGAATTTCAGATATAGAAGCCGATATGCATTTCAAATATAGGTGCCGATAGGCATTCCAGATATGGTTGCCGATAGGCATTTCAAATATAGGTGCTGATAGGCATTTCAGATGTAGTTTCCGATAGACATTTTAAAAATAGGTGCCGATAGGCATTTCAGATATAGGTGCCGATAGGCATTTCAGATATAGTTGCCGATTGGCATTTTAAAAATAGGTGCCGATAGGCATTTCAGATATAGAAGCCGATAGGTATTTCAAATATAGGTGTCGATAGGCATTTCAGATATAGGTGCCGATAGGCATTTCAGATATAGTTGCCGATTGGCATTTTAAAAATAGGTGCCGATAGGCATTTCAGATATAGAAGCCGATAGGTATTTCAAATATAGGTGTCGATAGGCATTTCAGATATGGTTGCCGATAGGCATTTCAAATATAGGTGCTGATAGGCATTTCAGATGTAGTTTCCGATAGGCAGTTCAAAAATAGGTGCCGATAGGCATTTTAGATATAGGTGCCGGTAGGCATTTCAGATATAGTTGCCGATTGGCATTTTAAAAATAGGTGCCGATAGGCATTTCAGATATAGAAGCCGATAGGTATTTCAAATATAGGTGTCGATAGGCATTTCAGATATGGTTGCCGATAGGCGTTTCAAATATAGGTGCTAATAAGCATTTCAGATGTGGTTTCCGATAGGCATTTCAAAAATAGGTGCCGATAGGCATTTTAAATATAGGTGCCGATAGGCATTTCAGATATAGTGGCCGATTAGCATTTTAAAAATAGGTGTCGATAGGCATTTTAGATATAAAAGCCGATAGGCAATTCAAATATAGGTGCCGATAGGCATTCCAGATATGATTGCCGATAGGCATTTCAAAAATAGGTGCTGATAGGCATTTCAGATGTAGTTTCCGATAAGCATTTCAAAAATAGGTGCCGATAGGCATTTCAGATATAGGTGCCGATAGGCATTTCAGATATAGTTGCCAATTGGCATTTTAAAAATAGGTGCCGATAGGAATTTCAGATATAGAAGCCGATATGCATTTCAAATATAGGTGCCGATAGGCATTCCAGATATGGTTGCCGATAGGCATTTCAAATATAGGTGCTGATAGGCATTTCAGATGTAGTTTCCGATAGACATTTCAAAAATAGGTGCCGATAGGCATTTCAGATATAGGTGCCGATAGGCATTTCAGATATAGTTGCCGATTGGCATTTTAAAAATAGGTGCCGATAGGCATTTCAGATATAGAAGCCGATAGGTATTTCAAATATAGGTGTCGATAGGCATTTCAGATATAGGTGCCGATAGGCATATCAGATATAGTTGCCGATAGGCATTTAAAATATAGGTGCCGATAGGAATTTCAAATATAGGTGTCGATAGGCATTTCAGATATAAATCCCGAAAGGCATTTCGGATATAGGTGCCGATAGGCATTTCTGATGTGGTTGCCGATAGGCATTTCAAATATAGGTGCTGATAGGCATTTCAGATGTAGTTTTTGATAGGTATTTCAAAAAAAGGTACCGATAAGCATTTCAAATATACGTGCCGATAGGCACTTCAGATATAATTGCCGATTGGCATTTTAAAATAGGTGCTGATAGGCATTTCAGATGTAGTTTCCGATAGGCATTTCAAAAATAGGTGCCGATAGGCATTTCAGATATAGTTGCCGATTGGCATTTTAAAAATAGGTGCCGATAGGCATTTCAGATATAGAAGCCGATAGGCATTTCAAACATAGGTGCCGATAGGCATTCTAGATATGGTTGCCGATAGGCATTTCAAATATAGGTGCTGATAGGCATTTCAGATGTAGTTTCCGATAGGCATTTCAAAAATAGGTGCCGATAGGCATTTCAGATATAGGTGCCGATAGGCATTTCAGATATAGTTGCCGATTGGCATTTTAAAAATTGGTGCCGATAGGCATTTCAGATATAGAAGCCGATAGGCATTTCAAGTATAGGTGCCGATAGGCATTCCAGATATGGTTGCCGATAGGCATTTCAAATATAGGTGCTGATAGGCATTTCAGATGTAGTTTCTGATAGGCATTTCAAAAATAGGTGCCGATAGGCATTTCAGATATAGGTGCCGATAGGCATTTCAGATATAGTTGCCAATTGGCATTTTAAAAATAGGTGCGGATAGGCATTTCAGATATAGAAGCCGATAGGCATTTCAAATATAGGTGCCGATAGGCATTCCAGATATGGTTGCCGATAGGCATTTTAAAAATAGGTGCTGATAGGTATTTTAGATGTAGTTTCCGATAGGCATTTCAAAAATTGATGCCGATAGGCAATTCAGATATAGGTGCCGATTGGCATTTCAGATATAGTTGCCGATTGGCATTTTAAAAACAGGTGCCGATATGCATTTCAGATATAGATGCCGATAGGTATTTCAAATATAGGTGTCGATAGGCATTTTAGATATGGTTGCCGATAGGCATTTCAAATATAGGAGCAGATAGGCATTTCAGATGTAGTTTCCGAAAGGCATTTCAAAAATAAGTGCCGATAGGCATTTCAGATATAGGTGCCGATAGGCATTTCAGATATAGTTGCCGATTGGCATTTTAAAAATAGGTGCCGATAGGCATCTCAGATAAAGAAGCCGATAGGCATTTCAAATATAGGTGCCGATAGGCATTCCAGATAGGTTGCCGATAGGCATTTCAAATATAAGTGCTGATAGGCATTTCAGATGTAGTTTCCGATAGGCTTTTCAAAAATAGGTACCGATAGGCATTTCAGATATAGGTGCCGATAGGCATTTCAGATATAGTTGCCAATTGGCATTTTAAAAATAGGTGTCGATAGGCATTTCAGATATAGAAGCCGATAAGAATTTCAAATATAGGTGCCGATAGGCATTCCAGATATGGTTGCCGATAAGCATTTCAAATATAGGTGCTGATAGGCATTTCAGACGTAGTTTCCGATAGGCATTTCAAAAATAGGTGCCGATAGGCATTTCAGATATAGGTGCCGATAGGCATTTTAGATATAGTTGCCGATTGGCATTTTAAAAATAGGTGCCGATAGGCATTTCAGATATAGAAGCCGATAGGTGTTTCAAATATAGGTGTCGATAGGCATTTCAGATATGGTTGCCGATAGGCATTTTAAATATAGGTGCTGATAGGCATTTCAGATGTAGTTTCCGATAGGCATTTTAAAAATAGGTGCCGATAGGCATTTCAGATATAGGTGCCGATAGGCATTTCAGATATAGTTGCCGATTGGCATTTTAAAAATAAGTGCCGATAGGCATTTTAGATGTAGTTTCCGATAGGCTTTTCAAAAATAGGTACCGATAGGCATTTCAGATATAGGTGCCGATAGGCACTTCAGATATAGTTGCCAATTGGCATTTTAAAAATAGGTGCCGATAGGCATTTCGGATATATAAGCCGATTGGCATTTCAATTATAGGTGCTGATAGGCATTTCAGATGTAGTTTCCGATAGGCATTTCAAAAATAGGTGCCGATAGGCATTTAAGATATAGGTGTCGATAGGCATTTCAGATATAGTTGCCAATTGGCATTTTAAAAATAGGTGTCGATAGGGATTTCAGATATAGAAGCCGATAGACATTTCAAATATAGGTGCCGATAGGCATTCCAGATATGGTTGCCGATAGGCATTTCAAATATAGGTGCCGATAAGCATTCCAGATATGGTTGCCGATAGGCATTTCAAATATAGGTGCTGATAGGCATTTCAGATGTAGTTTCCTATAGTCATTTAAAAAATAGTTGCCGATAGGCATTTCAGATATAGGTGTCGATAGGCATTTCAGATATAGTTGCCAATTGGCATTTTAAAAATAGGTGCCGATAGGCATTTCAGATATAGAAGCCGATATGCATTTCAAATATAGGTGCCGATAGGCATTCCAGATATGGTTGCCGATAGGCATTTCAAATATAGGTGCTGATAGGCATTTTAGATGTAGTTTCCGATAGGCATTTCAAAAATTGATGCCGATAGGCATTTCAGATATAGGTGCCGATAGGAATTTCAGATATATGTGCCGATTAGCATTTTAAAAACAGGTGCCGATAGGCATTTCAGATATAGAAGCCGATAGGTATTTCAAATATAGGTGTCGATAGGCATTTCAGATATAGGTGCCGATAGGCACTTCAGATATAGTTGCCAATTGGCATTCTAAAAATTGGTGCCGATAGACATTTCAGATACAGAAGCCGATAGGCATTTCAAATATAGGTGCCGATAGGCATTCCAGTTATGGTTGCCGATAGGCATTTCAATTATAGGTGCTGATAGGCATTTCAGATGTAGTTTCCGATAGGCATTTCAAAGAAAGGGGCCGACAGGCATTTAAGATATAGGTGCCGATAGGCATTTCAGATATAGTTGCCGATTGGCATTTTAAAAATAGGTGCCGATAGGCATTTTAGATATAGAAGCCGATAGTTATTTCAAATATAGGTGCCGATAGGCATTGCAGATATGGTTGCCGATAGGCATTTCAAATACAGGTGCTGATAGGCATTTCAGATGTAGTTTCCGATAGGCATTTCAAAAATTGGTGCCGATAGGCATTTCAGATATATGTGCCGATAGGCATTTCAGATATAGTTGCCGATTGTCCTTTTAAAAATAGGTGCCTATAGGCATTTCAGATATAGAAGCCGATAGGTATTTCAAATATAGGTGTCGATAGGCATTTCAGATATGGTTGCCGATAGGCATTTTAAATATTGGTGCTGATAGGCATTTCAGATGTAGTTTCCGATAGGCATTTCAAAAATAGGTGCCGATAGGCATTTCAGATATAGGTGCCGATAGGCATTTCAGATATAGTTGCCGATTGGCATTTTAAAAATAGGTGCCGATAGGCATTTTAGATGTAGTTTCCGATAGGCATTTCAAAAATAGGTGCCGATAGGCATTTCAGATATAGGTGCCGATAGGCATATCAGATCTAGTTGCCGATAGGCATTTAAAATATAGGTGCCGATAGGCATTTCAAATATAGGTGTCGATAGGCATTTCAGATATAAATGCCGAAAGGCATTTCGGATATAGGTGCCGATAGGCATTTCAGATATAGTTGCCGATTGGCATTTTAAAAATAGGTGCCGATAGGCATTTCAGATATAGAAGTCGATAGGTATTTCAAATATAGGTGTCGATAGGCAATTCAGATATGGTTGCCGATAGGCATTTCAAATATAGGTGCTGATAGGCATTTCAGATGTACTTTCCGATAGGCATTTCAAAAATAGGTGCCGATGGGCATTTCAGATATAGAAGCCGATAGGTATTTCAAATATAGGTGTCGATAGGCATTTCAGATATGGTTGCCGATAGGCATTTTAAATATAGGAGCAGATAGGCATTTCAGATGTAGTTTCCGAAAGGCATTTCAAAAATAAGTGCCGATAGGCATTTCAGATATAGGTGCCGATAGGCATTTCAGATATAGTTGCCGATTGGCATTTTAAAAATAGGTGCCGATAGGCATTTCAGATAAAGAAGCCGATAGGCATTTCAAATATAGGTGCCGATAGGCATTCCAGATAGTTTGCCGATAGGCATTTCAAATATAAGTGCTGATAGGCATTTCAGATGTAGTTTCCGATAGGCTTTTCAAAAATAGGTACCGATAGGCATTTCAGATATAGGTGCCGATAGGCATTTCAGATATAGTTGCCAATTGGCATTTTAAAAATAGGTGTCGATAGGCATTTCAGATATAGAAGCCGATAAGAATTTCAAATATAGGTGCCGATAGGCATTCCAGATATGGTTGCCGATAAGCATTTCAAATATAGGTGCTGATAGGCATTTCAGATGTAGTTTCCGATAGGCATTTCAAAAATAGGTGCCGATAGGCATTTCAGATATAGGTGCCGATAGGCATTTTAGATATAGTTGCCGATTGGCATTTTAAAAATAGGTGCCGATAGGCATTTCAGATATAGAAGCCGATAGGTGTTTCAAATATAGGTGTCGATAGGCATTTCAGATATGGTTGCCGATAGGCATTTTAAATATAGGTGCTGATAGGCATTTCAGATGTAGTTCCCGATAGGCATTTTAAAAATAGGTGCCGATAGGCATTTCAGATATAGGTGCCGATAGGCATTTCAGATATAGTTGCCGATTGGCATTTTAAAAATAAGTGCCGATAGGCATTTTAGATGTAGTTTCCGATAGGCTTTTCAAAAATAGGTACCGATAGGCATTTCAGATATAGGTGCCGATAGGCACTTCAGATATAGTTGCCAATTGGCATTTTAAAAATAGGTGCCGATAGGCATTTCGGATATATAAGCCGATTGGCATTTCAATTATAGGTGCTGATAGGCATTTCAGATGTAGTTTCCGATAGGCATTTCAAAAATAGGTGCCGATAGGCATTTAAGATATAGGTGTCGATAGGCATTTCAGATATAGTTGCCAATTGGCATTTTAAAAATAGGTGTCGATAGGGATTTCAGATATAGAAGCCGATAGACATTTCAAATAAAGGTGCCGATAGGCATTCCAGATATGGTTGCCGATAGGCATTTCAAATATAGGTGCCGATAAGCATTCCAGATATGGTTGCCGATAGGCATTTCAAATATAGGTGCTGATAGGCATTTCAGATGTAGTTTCCTATAGTCATTTAAAAAATAGTTGCCGATAGGCATTTCAGATATAGGTGTCGATAGGCATTTCAGATATAGTTGCCAATTGGCATTTTAAAAATAGGTGCCGATAGGCATTTCAGATATAGAAGCCGATATGCATTTCAAATATAGGTGCCGATAGGCATTCCAGATATGGTTGCCGATAGGCATTTCAAATATAGGTGCTGATAGGCATTTTAGATGTAGTTTCCGATAGGCATTTCAAAAATTGATGCCGATAGGCATTTCAGATATAGGTGCCGATAGGCATTTCAGATATATGTGCTGATTAGCATTTTAAAAACAGGTGCCGATAGGCATTTCAGATATAGAAGCCGATAGGTATTTCAAATATAGGTGTCGATAGGCATTTCAGATATAGGTGCCGATAGGCACTTCAGATATAGTTGCCAATTGGCATTCTAAAAATAGGTGCCGATAGACATTTCAGATACAGAAGCCGATAGGCATTTCAAATATAGGTGCCGATAGGCATTCCAGTTATGGTTGCCGATAGGCATTTCAATTATAGGTGCTGATAGGCATTTCAGATGTAGTTTCCGATAGGCATTTCAAAGAAAGGGGCCGACAGGCATTTAAGATATAGGTGCCGATAGGCATTTCAGATATAGTTGCCGATTGGCATTTTAAAAATAGGTGCCGATAGGCATTTTAGATATAGAAGCCGATAGTTATTTCAAATATAGGTGCCGATAGGCATTGCAGATATGGTTGCCGATAGGCATTTCAAATACAGGTGCTGATAGGCATTTCAGATGTAGTTTCCGATAGGCATTTCAAAAATTGGTGCCGATAGGCATTTCAGATATATGTGCCGATAGGCATTTCAGATATAGTTGCCGATTGTCCTTTTAAAAATAGGTGCCTATAGGCATTTCAGATATAGAAGCCGATAGGTATTTCAAATATAGGTGTCGATAGGCATTTCAGATATGGTTGCCGATAGGCATTTTAAATATTGGTGCTGATAGGCATTTCAGATGTAGTTTCCGATAGGCATTTCAAAAATAGGTGCCGATAGGCATTTCAGATATAGGTGCCGATAGGCATTTCAGATATAGTTGCCGATTGGCATTTTAAAAATAGGTGCCGATAGGCATTTTAGATGTAGTTTCCGATAGGCATTTCAAAAATAGGTGCCGATAGGCATTTCAGATATAGGTGCCGATAGGCATATCAGATCTAGTTGCCGATAGGCATTTAAAATATAGGTGCCGATAGGCATTTCAAATATATGTGTCGATAGGCATTTCAGATATAAATGCCGAAAGGCATTTCGGATATAGGTGCCGATAGGCATTTCAGATATAGTTGCCGATTGGCATTTTAAAAATAGGTGCCGATAGGCATTTCAGATATAGAAGTCGATAGGTATTTCAAATATAGGTGTCGATAGGCAATTCAGATATGGTTGCCGATAGGCATTTCAAATATAGGTGCTGATAGGCATTTCAGATGTACTTTCCGATAGGCATTTCAAAAATAGGTGCCGATGGGCATTTTAGATATAGAAGCCGATAGGCATTTCAAATATAGTTGCCGATAGGCATTCCAGATATGGTTGCCGATAGGCATTTCAAATATATGTGCTGATAGGCATTATAGATGTCGTTTCCGATAGGCATTTCAAAAATTGATGCCGATAGGCAATTCAGATATAGGTACCGATAGGCATTTCAGATATAGTTGCCGATTGGCATTTTAAAAATAGGTGCCGATAGGCATTTTAGATATAGAAGCCGATAGGTATTTCAAATATAGGTGTCGATAGGCATTTCAGATAGGGTTGCCGATAGGCATTTCAAATATAGGTGCTGATAGGCATTTTAGATGTAGTTTCCGATAGGCATTTCAAAAATAGGTGCCGATAGGCATTTCAGATATAGGTGCCGATAGGCATATCAGATATCGTTGCCGATAGGCATTTAAAATATAGGTGCCGATAGGCATTTCAAATATAGGTGTCGAGAGGCTTTCAGATATAAATGCCGAAAGGCATTTCGGATATAGGTGCCGATAGGCATTTCAGATATAGTTGCCGATTGGCATTTTAAAAATAGGTGCCGATAGGCATTTCAGATATAGAAGCCGATAGGTATTTCAAATATAGGTGTCGATAGGCATTTTAGATATGGTTGCCGATAGGCATTTAAAATATAGGTGCTGATAGGCATTTCAGAAGTAGTTTCCGATAGGCATTTTAAAAATAGGTGCCGATAGGCATTTCAGATATAGGTGCCGATAGGCATTTCAGATATAGTTGCCGATTGGCATTTTAAAAATAGGTGCCGATAAGCATTTCAGATATAGAAGCCGATAGGTATTTCAAATATAGGTGTCGATAGGCATTTCAGATATGGTTGCCGATAAGCATTTCAAATATAGGTGCTGATAGGCATTTCAGATGTAGTTTCTGATAGGCATTTCAAAAATAGGTGACGATAGGCATTTCAGATATAGGTGCCGATAGGCATTTCAGATATAGTTGCCTATTGGCATTTTAAAAATAGGTGCCGATAGGCATTTTAGATGTAGTTTCCGATAGGCATTTCAAAAATAGGTGCCGATAGGCATTTCACATATAGGTGCCGATAGGCATATCAGATATAGTTGCCGATAGGCATTTAGAATATAGGTGCCGATAGGCATTTCAAATATAGGTGTCGATAGGCATTTCAGATATAAATGCCGAAAGGCATTTCGGATACAGGTGCCGATAGGCATTTCTGATGTGGTTGCCGATAGGCATTTGAAATATAGGTGCTGATAGGCATTTCAGATGTAGTTTTCGATAGGTATTTCAAATATAGTTACCGATAGGCATTTCAAATATAGGTGCCGATAGGCATTCCAGTTTGGTTGCCGATAGGCATTTCAAATATAGGTGCTGATAGGCATTTCAGATGTAGTTTCCGATAGGCATTTCAAAAATAGGCGCCGATAGGCATTTCAGATATAGGTGCCGATAGGCATTTTAGATATAGTTGCCGATTGGCATTTTAAAAATAGGTGCCGATAGGCATTTCAGATGTAGAAGCCGATAAGCATTTCAAATATAGGTGCCGATAGGCATTCCAGATATGGTTGCCGATAGGCATTTCAAATATAAGTGCTTATAGGCATTTCAGATGTAGTTTCCGATATGCATTTCAAAAATAGGTACCGATAGGCATTTCAGATATAGGTGCCGATAGGCATTTCAGATATAGTTGCCAATTGGCATTTTAAAAATAGGTGTCAATAGGCATTTCAGATATAGAAGCCGATAGGCATTTCAAATATAGGTGCCGATTGGCATTCCAGATATATTTGCCGACAGGCATTTTAAATATAGGTGCTTATAGGCATTTCAGATGTAGTTTCCAATAGGCATTTCAAAAATAGGTGCCGATAGGCATTTCAAATATAGGCGCCGATAGGCATTTCAGATATAGTTGCCGATTGGCATTTTAAAAATAGGTGCCGATGACATTTTAGAAATAGTTTCCGATAGGCATTTCAAAAATAGATGCCGATAGGCATTTCAGATATAGGTGCCGATAGGCATATCAGATATAGTTGCCGAAAGGCATATTAGATATAGTTGCCGATAGGCATTTAAAATATAGGTGCCGATAAGCATTTCAAATATAGGTGTCGATAGGCATTTCAGATATAAATGCCGAAAGGCATTTCAGATATAGGTGCCGATAGGCATTTCTGATGTGGTTGCCGATTGGCATTTCAAATATAGGTGCTGATAGGCATTTCAGATGTAGTTTTGGATAGGCATTTCAAAAATAGGTGCCGATAGGCATTTCAGATATAGGTGCCGATAGGCACTTCAGATATAGTTGCCGATTGGCATTTTAAAAATAGGTGCCGATAGGCATTTCAGATATAGAAGCCGATAGGCATTTCAAATATAGGTGCCGATAGGCATTCCAGATATGGTTGCCGATAGGCATTTTTAATATAATTGCTGATAGGCATTTCAGATGTAGTTTCCGATAGGCATTTCAAAAATAGGTGCCGATAGGCATTTCAGATATATGTGCCGATAGGCATTTCAGATATAGTTACCGAATGGCATTTTAAAAATATGTGCCGATAGGCATTTTAGATATAAAAGCCGATAGGCATTTCAAATATAGGTGCCGATAATCATTCCAGATATGGTTGCCGATAGGCATTTCAAATATAGGTGCTGATAGGCATTTCAGATGTAGTTTCCGATAGGCATTTAAAAAATTGGTGCCGATAGGCATTTCAGATATAGAAGCCGATAGGCATTTCTAATATAGGTGCCAATAGGCATTCCAGATATGGTTGCCGATAGGCATTTTCAATATAATTGCTGATAGGCATTTCAGATGTGGTTTCCGATAGGCATTTCAAAAATAGGTGCCGATAGGCATTTCAGATATAGGTGCGATAGGCATTTCAGATATAGTTGCCAATTGGCATTTTAAAAATAGGTGTCGATAGGCATTTCAGATATAGAAGCCGATAGGCATTTCAAATATAGGTGCCGATAAGCATTCCAGATATGGTTGCCGATAGGCATTTCAAATATAGGTGCTGATAGGCATTTCAGATGTAGTTTCCGATAGGCATTTCAAAAATAGGTGCCGATAGGCATTTCAGATATAGGTGCCGATAGGCATTTCAGATATAGTTGCCAATTGGCATTTTAAAAATAGGTGCCGATAGGCATTTCAGATATAGAAGCCGATATGCATTTCAAATATAGGTGCCGATAGGCATTCCAGATATGGTTGCCGATAGGCATTTCAAATATAGGTGCTGATAGGCATTTTAGATGTAGTTTCCGATAGGCATTTCAAAAATTGATGCCGATAGGCATTTCAGATATAGGTGCCGATAGGCATTTCAGATATAGTTGCCAATTAGCATTTTAAAAACAGGTGCCGATAGGCATTTCAGATATAGAAGCCGATAGGTATTTCAAATATAGGTGTCGATAGGCATTTCAGATATGGTTGCCGATAGGCATTTCAAATATAGGAGCAGATAGGCATTTCAGATGTAATTTCAGAAGGCATTTCAAAAATAGGTGCCGATAGGCATTTCAGATATAGGTGCCGATAGGCATTTCAGATATAGTTGCCGACTGGCATTTTAAAAATAGGTGTCGATAGGCATTTCAGATATAGGTGCCGATAGGCATTTCAGATATAGGTGCCGATAGGCATTTCAGATATAGTTGCCGATTGGCATTTTAAAAACAGGTGCCGATAGGCATTTCAGATATAGAAGCCGATAGGTATTTCAAATATAGGTGTCGATAGGCATTTCAGATATGGTTGCCGATAGGCATTTCAAATATAGGAGCAGATAGGCATTTCAGATGTAGTTTCCAAAAGGCATTTCAAAAACAGGTGCCGATAGGCATTTCAGATATAGGAGCCGATAGGCATTTCAGATATAGTTGCCGATTGGCATTTTAAAAATAGGTGCCGATAGGCATTTCAGATATAGAAGCCGATAGGCATTTCAAATATAGGTGCCGATAGGCATTTCAAATATAAGTGCTGATAGACATTTCAGATGTAGTTTCCGATAGGCATTTCAAAAATAGGTACCGATAGGCATTTGAGATATAGGTGCCGATAGGCATTTTTGATATAGTTGCCAATTGGCATTTTAAAAATAGGTGTCGATAGGCATTTCAGATATAGAAGCCGATAGGCATTTCAAATATAGGTGCCGATGGCATTCCAGATATGGTTGCCTATAGGCGTTTCAAATATAGGTGCTGATAGGCATTTCAGATGTAGTTTCCGATAGGCATTTCAAAAATTGGTGCCGATAGGCATTTCAGATATAGGTGCCGATAGGCATTTTAGATATAGTTGCCGATTGGTATTTTAAAAATAGGTGCCGATAGGCATTTCAGATATAGAAGCCGATAGGTATTTTAAATATAGGTGTCGATAGGCATTCCAGTTATGGTTGCCGATAGGCATTTCAATTATAGGTGCTGATAGGCAATTCAGATGTAGTTACGATAGGCATTTCAAAAATAGGTGCCGATAGGCATTTAAGATATAGGTGCCGATAGGCATTTCAGATATAGTTGCCAATTGGCATTTTAAAAATAGGTGTCGATAGGCATTTCAGATATAGAAGCCGATAGGCATTTCAAATATAGGTGCCGATAGGCATTCCAGATATGGTTGCCGATAGGCATTTCAAATATAGGTGCCGATAAGCATTCCAGATATGGTTGCCGATAGGCATTTCAAATATAGGTGCTGATAGGCATTTCAGATGTAGTTTCCGATAGGCATTTAAAAAATAGGTGCCGATAGGCATTTCAGATATAGGTGCCGATAGGCATTTCAGATATAGTTGCCAATTGGCATTTTAAAAATAGGTACCGATAGGCATTTCAGATATAGAAGCCGATATGCATTTCAAATATAGGTGCCGATAGGCATTCCAGATATGGTTGCCGATAGGAATTTCAAATATAGGTGCTGATAGGCATTTTAGATGTAGTTTCCGAAGGCATTTCAAAAATAGGTGTCGATAGGCATTTCAGATATAGGTGCCGATAGGCATTTCAGATATAATGACCGATTGGCATTTTAAAAATAGGTGTCGATATGCATTTCAGATGTAGAAGCCGATAGGCATTTCAAATATAGGTGCCGATAGGTATTCCAGATATGGTTGCCGATAGGCATTTCAAATATAAGTGATGATAGGAATTTTAGATGTAGTTTCCGATAGGCATTTCAAAAATAGGCGCCGATAGGCATTTCAGATATAGGTGCCGATAGGCATTTCAGATATAGTTGCCGATTGGCATTTTAAAAATAGATGCCGATAGGCATTTCAGATATAGACGCCGATAGGCATTTCAAACATAGGTGCCGATAGGCATTCCAGATATATTTGCCGATAGGCATTTCAAATATAAATGCTGATAGGCATTTCAGATGTAGTTTCCGATAGGCATTTAAAAAATAGGTACGGATAGACATTTCAGATTTAGGTGCCGATAGGCATTTCAGATATAGTTGCCGATTGGCATTTTAAAAATAGGTGCCGATAGGCATTTCAGATATAGAAGCCGATAGGTATTTCAAATATAGGTGTCGATAGGCATTTCAGATATGTTCGCCAATAGGCATTTCAAATATAGGTGCTGATAGGCATTTCAGATGTAGTTTCCTATAGGCATTTCAAAAATAGGTACCGATCGGCATTTCAGATATTGGTGCCGATAGGCATTTCAGATATAGTTGCCGATTGGCATTTTAAAAATAGGTGCCAAAGGCATTTTAGATGTAGTTTCCGATAGGCATTCAAAAATAGGTGCCGTTAGGCATTTCAGATATAGGTGCCGATAGGCATATCAGATATAGTTGCCGATAGGCATTTAAAATAGAGGTGCCGATAGGCATTTCAAATATAGGTGTCGATAGGCATTGCAGATATAGGTGCCGATAGGCATTTCTGATGTGGTTGCCGATAGGCATTTCAAATATAGGTGCTGATAGGCATTTCAAATATAGGTGTCGATAGGCATTTCAAAAATAGGTGCCGATAGGCATTTCAGATATGGTTGCCGATAGGCATTTCAAATATAGGTGCTGATAGGCATTTCAGATGTAGTTTCCGATAGGCATTTCAAAAATAGGTGCCTGTAGGCATTTCAGATATAGGTGCCGATAGGCATTTCAGATATAGTTGCCGATTGGCATTTTAAAAATAGGTGCCGATAGGCATTTCAGATATAGAAGCCGATAGGTATTTCAAAAATAGGTGTCGATAGGCATTTCAGATATGGTTGCCGATAGGCATTTCAAATAAAGGCGCTGATAGGCATTTCAGATGTAGTTTCCGATAGGCATTTCAAAAATAGGTGCCGATAGGCATTTCAGATATAGGTGCCGATAGGCATTGCAGATATAGTTGCCGATTGGCATTTTAAAAATAGGTGCCAAAGGCATTTTAGATGTAGTTTCCGATAGGCATTTCAAAAATAGGTGCCGTTAGGCATTTCAGATATAGGTGCCGATAGGCATATCAGATATGGTTGCCGATAGGCATTTAAAATAGAGGTGCCGATAGGCATTTCAAATATAGGTGTCGATAGGCATTTCAGATATAGGTGCCGATAGGCATATCAGATATGGTTGCCGATAGGCATTTAAAATAGAGGTGCCGATAGGCATTTCAAATATAGGTGTCGATAGGCATTTCAGATATAGGTGCTGATAGGCATTTTAAATGTAGTTTTCGATAGGCATTTCAAAAATAGGTGCCGATAGGCATTTCAGATATAGGTGCCGATAGGCACTTCAGATATAGTTGCCGATTGGCATTTTAAAAATAGGTGCCGATAGGCTTTTCAGATATAGAAGCCGATAGGCACTTCAAATATAGGTGCCGATAGGCATTCCAGATATTGTTGTCGATAGGCATTTCAAATATAGGTGCTGATAGGCATTTCAGATGTAGTTTCCGATAGGCATTTCAAAAATAGGTGCCGATAGGCATTTCAGATATAGGTGCCGATAGGCATTTCAGATATAGTTGCCGATTGGCATTTTAAAAATGGGTGCCGATAGGCATTTCAGATATAGAAGCCGATAGGCATTTCAAATATAGGTGCCGTTAAGCATTCCAGATATGGTTGCCGATAGGCATTTCAAATATAGGTGCTGATAGGCATTTCAGATGTAGTTTCCGATAGGCATTTCAAAAATTGGTGCTGATAGGCATTTCAGATATAGGTGCCGATAGGCATTTCAGATATAGTTGCCGATTGGCATTTTAAAAATAGGTGCCGATAGGCATTTTAGATATAGAAGCCGATAGGTATTTCAAATATAGGTGTCGATAGGCATTTCAGATATGGTTGCCGATAGGCATTTCAAATATAGGTGCTGATAGGCATTTCAGATGTAGTTTCCGATAGGCATTTCAAAAATAGGTGCCGATAGGCATTTCAGATATAGGTGCCGACAGGCATTTCAGATATAGTTGCCGATTGGCATTTTAAAAATAGGTGTCGATAGACATTTTAGATATAGAAGCCGATAGGCATTTCAAATATAGGTGCCGATAGGCATTCCAGATATGGTTGCCGATAGGCATTTCAAATATAGGTGCTGATAGGCATTCCAGATGTAGTTTCCGATAGGCATTTCAAAAATTGGTGCCGATAGGCATTTCAGATATAGGTGCCGATAGGCATTTTAGATATAGTTGCCGATTGGCATTTTAAAAATAGGTGCCGATAGGCATTTCAAATATAGAAGCCGATAGGCATTTCAAATATAGGTGCCGATAGGTATTCCAGATATGGTTGCCGATAGGCATTTCAAATATAAGTGCTGATAGGCATTTTAGATGTAGTTTCCAAAAGGCATTTCAAAAATAGGCGCCGATAGGCATTTCAGATATAGGTGCCGATAGGCATTTCAGATATAGTTGCCGATTGGCATTTTAAAAATAGGTGCCGATAGGCATTTCAGATATAGAAGCCGATAGGCATTTCAAATATAGGTGCCGATAGGCATTCCAGATATATTTGCCGATAGGCATTTCAAATATAAATGCTGATAGGCATTTCAGATGTAGTTTCCGATAGGCATTTCAAAAATAGGTACGGATAGGCATTTCAGATTTAGGTGCCGATAGGCATTTCAGATATAGTTGCCGATTGGCATTTTAAAAATAGGTGCCGATAGGCATTTCAGATATAGAAGCCGATAGGTATTTCAAATATAGGTGTCGATAGGCATTTCAGATATGGTTGCCGATAGGCATTTCAAATATAGGAGCTGATAGGCATTTCAGATGTAGTTTCCCATAGGCATTTCAAAAATAGGTGCCGATAGGCATTTTAGATATAGGTGCCGATAGGCATTTCAGATATAGTTGCCGATTGGCATTTTAAAAATAGGTGCTAAAGGCATTTTAGATGTAGTTTCCGATAGGCATTTCAAACATAGGTGCCGTTAGGCATTTCAGATATAGGTGCCGATAGGCATATCAGATATAGTTGCCGATAGGCATCTAAATAGAGGTGCCGATAGGCATTTCAAATATAGGTGTCGATAGGCATTTCAGACATAGGTGCCGATAGGCATTTCTGATGTGGTTGTCGAAAGGCATTTCAAATATAGGTGCTGATAGGCATTTTAGATGTAGTTTTCGATAGGCATTTCAAAAATAGGTGCCGATAGGCATTTCAGATATAGGTGCTGATAGGCACTTCAGATATAGTTGCCGATTGGCATTTTAAAAATAGGTGCCGATAGGCATTTCAGATATAGAAGCTGATAGGCATTTCAAATATAGGTGCCGATAGGCATTCCAGATATGGTTGCCGATAGGCATTTCAAATATAGGTGCTGATAGGCATTTCAGATGTAGTTTTCAAAAGGCATTTCAAAAATAGGTGCCGATAGGCATTTCAGATATAGGCGCCGATAGGCATTTCAGATATATATGCCGATTGGCATTTTAAAAATGGGTGCCGATAGGCATTTCAGATATAGAAGCCGATAGGCATTTCAAATATAGGTGCCGTTAAGCATTCCAGATATGGTTGCCGATAGGCATTTCAAATATAGGTGCTGATAGGCATTTCAGATGTAGTTTCATATAGGCATTTCAAAAATTGGTGCCGATAGGCATTTCAGATATATGTGCCGATAGGCATTTCAGATATAGTTGCCGATTGGCATTTTAAAAATAGGTGCCGATAGGCATTTTAGATATAGAAGCCGATAGGTATTTCAAATATAGGTGCCGATAGGCATTCGAGATATATTTGCCGATAGGCATTTCAAATATAAATGCTGATAGGCATTTCAGATGTAGTTTCCGATAGGCATTTCAAAAATTGGTGCCGATAGGCATTTCAGATATAGGCGCCGATAGGCATTTCAGATATATATGCCGATTGGCATTTTAAAAATGGGTGCCGATAGGCATTTCAGATATAGAAGCCGATAGGCATTTCAAATATAGGTGCCGATAGGCATTCCAGATATATTTGCCGATAGGCATTTCAAATATAAATGCTGATAGGCATTTCAGATGTAGTTTCCGATAGGCATTTCAAAAATTGGTGCTGATAGGCATTTCAGATATAGGTGCCGATAGGCATTTCAGATATAGTTGCCGATTGGCATTTTAAAAATAGGTGCCGATAGGCATTTTAGATATAGAAGCCGATAGGTATTTCAAATATAGGTGTCGATAGGCATTTCAGATATGGTTGCCGATAGGCATTTCAAATATAGGTGCTGATAGGCATTTCAGATGTAGTTTCCGATAGGCATTTCAAAAATAGGTGCCGATAGGCATTTCAGATATAGGTGCCGACAGGCATTTCAGATATAGTTGCCGATTGGCATTTTAAAAATAGGTGTCGATAGGCATTTTAGATATAGAAGCCGATAGGCATTTCAAATATAGGTGCCGATAGGCATTCCAGATATGGTTGCCGATAGGCATTTCAAATATAGGTGCTGATAGGCATTCCAGATGTAGTTTCCGATAGGCATTTCAAAAATTGGTGCCGATAGGCATTTCAGATATAGGTGCCGATAGGCATTTTAGATATAGTTGCCGATTGGCATTTTAAAAATAGGTGCCGATAGGCATTTCAGATGTAGTTTCCGATAGGCATTTCAAAAATAGGTGCCGATAGGCATTTCAGATAGAGGTGCCGATAGGCATTTCAGATATAGTTGCCGATTGGCATTTTAAAAATAGGTGCCGATAGGCATTTCAGATATAGAAGCCGATAGGCATTTCAAATATAGGTGCCGATAGGCATTCCAGATATGGTTGCCGATAGACATTTCAAATATAGGTGCTGATAGGCATTTCAGATGTAGTTTCATATAGGCATTTCAAAAATTGGTGCCGATAGGCATTTCAGATATATGTGCCGATAGGCATTTCAGATATAGTTGCCGATTGGCCTTTTAAAAATATGTGCCGATAGGCATTTCAAATATAGGTGCCGATAGGCACTTCAGATATAGTTGCCAATTGGCATTTTAAAAATAGGTGCCGATTGGCATTTCAGATATAGAAGCCGATAGGCATTTCAAATATAGGTGCCGATGAGCATTCCAGATATGGTTGCCGATAGGCATTTCAAATATAGGTGCTGATAGGCATTTCAGATGTAGTTTCCGATAGGCATTTCAAAAATAGGTGCCGATAGGCATTTCAGATATAGTTGCCGATTGGCATTTTAAAAATAGGTGCCGATAGGCATTTCAGATATAGAAGCCGATAGGCATTTCAAATATAGGTGCCGATAGGCATTCCAGATATGGTTGCCGATAGGCATTTCAGATACAGGTGCTGATAGGCATTTCAGATGTAGTTTCCGATAGGCATTTCAAAAATTGGTGCCGATAGGCATTTCAGATATATGTGCCGATAGGCATTTCAGATATAGTTGCCGATTTGCCTTTTAAAAATAGGTGCCGATAGGCATTTCAGATATAGAAGCCGATAGGTATTTCAAATATAGGTGTCGATAGGCATTTCAGATATGGTTGCCGATAGGCATTTCAAATATAGGTGCTGATAGGCATTTCAGATGTAGTTTCCGAAAGGCATTTCAAAAATAGGTGCCGATAGGCATTTCAGATATAGGTGCCGATAGGCATTACAGATATAGTTGCCGATTGGCATTTTAAAAATAGGTGCCTATAGGCATTAAAGATATATAAGTCGATAGGCATTTCAAATATAGGTGCCGATAGGCATTCCAGATATGGTTGCCGATAGGCATTTCAAATATAGGTGCTGATAGGCATTTCAGATGTAGTTTCAGATAGGCATTTTAAAAATAGGTGCCGATAGGCATTTCAGATATAGGTGCCGATAGGCATTTCAGGAATAGTTGCCAATTGGCATTTTAAAATAGGTGCAGATAGGCATTTCAGATATAGAAGCCGATAGGCATTTCAAATATAGGTGCCGATAGGCATCCCAGATATGGTTGCCGATAGGCATTTCAAATATAGGTGCTGATAGGCATTTCAGATGTAGTTTCCGAAAGGCATTTAAAAAATAGGTGCCGATAGGCATTTCAGATATAAGTGCCGATAGGCATTTCAGATATAGTTGCCGATTGGCATTTTAAAAATAGGTGTCGATAGGCATTTTAGATATAGTTTCCGATAGGCATTTCAAAAATAGGTGCCGATAGGCATTATAGACATAGGTGCCGATAGGCATATCAGATATAGTTGCCGATAGGCATTTAAAATATAGGTCATGATAGGCATTTCAAATTTAGGTGTCGATAGGCATTTCAGATATAGTTGCCGATTGGCATTATAAAAATAGGTGCCGATAGACATTTCAGATATAGAAGCCGATAGGTATTTCAAATATAGGTGTCGATAGGCATTTCAGATATGGTTGCCGATAGGCATTTCAAATATAGGTGCTGATAGGCATTTCAGATGTAGTTTCTGATAGGCTTTTCAAAAATATGTGCCGATAGGCATTTCAGATATAGGTGCCGATAGGCATTTCAGATATAGTTGCCGATTGGCATTTTAAAAATAGGTGTCGATAGGCATTTCAGATATAGAAGCTGATAGGCATTTCAAATATAGGTGCCGATAGGCATTCCAGATATGGTTGCCGATAGGCATTTCTAATATAGGTGCTGATAGGCATTCCAGATGTAGTTTCCGATAGGCATTTCAAAAATTGGTGCCGATAGGCATTTCAGATATAGGTGCCGATAGGCATTTCAGATGTAGTTACCGATTGGCATTTTAAAAATAGGTGTCGATAGGCATTTCAGGTATAGAAGCCGATAGGTATTTCAAATATAGGTGTCGATAGGCATTTCAGATATGGTTGCCGATAGGCATTTCAAATATAGGTGCTGATAGGCATTTCAGATGTAGTTTCCGATAGGGATTTCAAAAATAGGTGCCGATAGGCATTTCAGATATAAGTGCCGATAGGCATTTCAAATATAGTTGCCGATTGGCATTTTAAAAATAGGTGCCGATAGGCATTTCAGATATAGAAGCCGATTGGCATTTCAAGTATAGGTGCCGATAGGCATTTTAGATATGGTTGCCGATAGGCATTACAAATATAGGTGCTGATAGGCATTTCAGATGTAGTTTCCGATAGGCATTTCAAACATAGGTGCCGATAGGCATTTCAGATATAGGTGCCGATAGGCATTACAGATATAGTTGCCGATTGGCATTTTAAAAATAGGTGCCGATAGGCATTTCAGATATAGTAGCCGATAGCCATTTCAAATATAGGTCCCGATAGGCATTCCAGATATGGTTGCCGATAGGCATTTCAAATATAGGTGCTGATAGGCATTTCAGATGTAGTTTCCGATAGGCATTTCAAAACTAGGTGCCGATAGGCATTCCAGATATAGGTGTCGATAGGCATTTCAGATATAGTTGCCGATTGACATTTTAAAAATAGGTACCGATAGGCATTTCAGATATAGAAGCCGATAGGCATTTCAAATATAGGTGCCGATAGGCATTCCAGATATGGTTGCCGATAGGCATTTCAAATATAGGTGCTGATAGGCATTTTAGATGTAGTTTCCGATAGGCATTTCAAAAATTGGTGCCGATAGGCATTTCAGATATAGGTGCCGATAGGCATTTCAGATATAGTTACCGATTGGCATTTTAAAAATAGGTGTCGATAGGCATTTCAGATATAGAAGCCGATAGGTATTTCAAATATAGGTGTCGATAGGCATTTCAGATATGGTTGCCGATAGGCATTTCAAATATAGGTGCTGATAGGCATTTCAGATGTAGTTTCCGATAGGGATTTCAAAAATAGGTGCCGATAGGCATTTCAGATATAGGTGCCGATAGGCATTTCAAATATAGTTGCCGATTGGCATTTTAAAAATAGGTGCCGATAGGCATTTCAGATATAGAAGCCGATAGGCATTTCAAGTATAGGTGCCGATAGGCATTCCAGATATGGTTGCCGATAGGCATTTCAAATATAGGAGCAGATGGGCATTTCAGATGTAGTTTCCGAAGGCATTTCAAAAATAGGTGCCGATAGGCATTTCAGATATAGGTGCCGATAGGCACTTCAGATATAGTTGCCAATTGGCATTTTAAAAATTGGTGCCGATAGGCATTTCAGATATATAAGCCGATAGCCATTTCAAATATAGGTCCCGATAGGCATTCCAGATATGGTTGCCGATAGGCATTTCAAATATAGGTGCTGATAGGAATTTCAGATGTAGTTTCCGATAGGCATTTCAAAAATGGGTGCCGATAGGCATTCCAGATATAGGTGTCGATAGGCATTTCAGATATAGTTGCCGATTGGCATTTTAAAAATAGGTGCCGATAGGCATTTCAGATATAGAAGCCGATAGGCATTTCAAATATAGGTGCCGATAGGCATTCCAGATATGGTTGCCGATAGGCATTTCAAATATAGGTGCTGATAGGCATTTTAGATGTAGTTTCCGATAGGCATTTCTAAAATAGGTGCCGATAGGCATTTCAGATATATGTGCCGATAGGCATTTCAGATATAGTTGCCGATTGGCATTTTAAAAATAGGTGTCGATAGGCATTTCAGATATAGAAGCTGATAGGCATTTCAAATATAGGTGCCGATAGGCATTCCAGATATGGTTGCCGATAGGCATTTCAAATATAGGTGCTGATAGGCATTCCAGATGTAGTTTCCGATAGGCATTTCAAAAATAGGTACGGATAGGCATTTCAGATTTAGGTGCCGATAGGCATTTCAGATATAGTTGCCGATTGGCATTTTAAAAATAGGTGCCGATAGGCATTTCAGATATAGAAGCCGATAGGTATTTCAAATATAGGTGTCGATAGGCATTTCAGATATGGTTGCCGATAGGCATTTCAAATATAGGAGCTGATAGGCATTTCAGATGTAGTTTCCCATAGGCATTTCAAAAATAGGTGCCGATAGGCATTTTAGATATAGGTGCCGATAGGCATTTCAGATATAGTTGCCGATTGGCATTTTAAAAATAGGTGCTAAAGGCATTTTAGATGTAGTTTCCGATAGGCATTTCAAACATAGGTGCCGTTAGGCATTTCAGATATAGGTGCCGATAGGCATATCAGATATAGTTGCCGATAGGCATCTAAATAGAGGTGCCGATAGGCATTTCAAATATAGGTGTCGATAGGCATTTCAGATATAGGTGCCGATAGGCATTTCTGATGTGGTTGTCGAAAGGCATTTCAAATATAGGTGCTGATAGGCATTTTAGATGTAGTTTTCGATAGGCATTTCAAAAATAGGTGCCGATAGGCATTTCAGATATAGGTGCTGATAGGCACTTCAGATATAGTTGCCGATTGGCATTTTAAAAATAGGTGCCGATAGGCATTTCAGATATAGAAGCTGATAGGCATTTCAAATATAGGTGCCGATAGGCATTCCAGATATGGTTGCCGATAGGCATTTCAAATATAGGTGCTGATAGGCATTTCAGATGTAGTTTTCAAAAGGCATTTCAAAAATAGGTGCCGATAGGCATTTCAGATATAGGCGCCGATAGGCATTTCAGATATATATGCCGATTGGCATTTTAAAAATGGGTGCCGATAGGCATTTCAGATATAGAAGCCGATAGGCATTTCAAATATAGGTGCCGTTAAGCATTCCAGATATGGTTGCCGATAGGCATTTCAAATATAGGTGCTGATAGGCATTTGAGATGTAGTTTCATATAGGCATTTCAAAAATTGGTGCCGATAGGCATTTCAGATATATGTGCCGATAGGCATTTCAGATATAGTTGCCGATTGGCATTTTAAAAATAGGTGCCGATAGGCATTTTAGATATAGAAGCCGATAGGTATTTCAAATATAGGTGCCGATAGGCATTCGAGATATATTTGCCGATAGGCATTTCAAATATAAATGCTGATAGGCATTTCAGATGTAGTTTCCGATAGGCATTTCAAAAATTGGTGCCGATAGGCATTTCAGATATAGGCGCCGATAGGCATTTCAGATATATATGCCGATTGGCATTTTAAAAATGGGTGCCGATAGGCATTTCAGATATAGAAGCCGATAGGCATTTCAAATATAGGTGCCGATAGGCATTCCAGATATATTTGCCGATAGGCATTTCAAATATAAATGCTGATAGGCATTTCAGATGTAGTTTCCGATAGGCATTTCAAAAATTGGTGCTGATAGGCATTTCAGATATAGGTGCCGATAGGCATTTCAGATATAGTTGCCGATTGGCATTTTAAAAATAGGTGCCGTAGGCATTTTAGATATAGAAGCCGATAGGTATTTCAAATATAGGTGTCGATAGGCATTTCAGATATGGTTGCCGATAGGCATTTCAAATATAGGTGCTGATAGGCATTTCAGATGTAGTTTCCGATAGGCATTTCAAAAATAGGTGCCGATAGGCATTTCAGATATAGGTGCCGACAGGCATTTCAGATATAGTTGCCGATTGGCATTTTAAAAATAGGTGTCGATAGGCATTTTAGATATAGAAGCCGATAGGCATTTCAAATATAGGTGCCGATAGGCATTCCAGATATGGTTGCCGATAGGCATTTCAAATATAGGTGCTGATAGGCATTCCAGATGTAGTTTCCGATAGGCATTTCAAAAATTGGTTGCCGATAGGCATTTCAGATATAGGTTGCCGATAGGCATTTTAGATATAGTTGCCGATTGGCATTTTAAAAATAGGTGCCGATAGGCATTTCAGATGTAGTTTCCGATAGGCATTTTCAAAATAGGTGCCGATAGGCATTTCAGATAGAGGTGCCGATAGGCATTTCAGATATAGTTGCCGATTGGCATTTTAAAAATAGGTGCCGATAGGCATTTCAGATATAGAAGCCGATAGGCATTTCAAATATAGGTGCCGATAGGCATTCCAGATATGGTTGCCGATAGACATTTCAAATATAGGTGCTGATAGGCATTTTCAGATGTAGTTTCATATAGGCATTTCAAAATTGGTGCCGATAGGCATTTCAGATATATGTGCCGATAGGCATTTCAGATATAGTTGCCGATTGGCCTTTTAAAAATATGTGCCGATAGGCATTTCAAATATAGGTGCCGATAGGCACTTCAGATATAAGTTTGCCAATTGGCATTTTAAAAAAGGTGCCGATTGGCATTTCAGATATAGAAGCCGATAGGCATTTCAAATATAGGTGCCGATGAGCATTCCAGATATGGTTGCCGATAGGCATTTCAAATATAGGTGCTGATAGGCATTTTCAGATGTAGTTTCCGATAGGCATTTCAAAAATAGGTGCCGATAGGCATTTCAGATATAGTTGCCGATTGGCATTTTAAAAAATAGGTGCCGATAGGCATTTCAGATATAGAAGCCGATAGGCATTTTCAAATATAGGTGCCGATAGGCATTCCAGATATGGTTGCCGATAGGCATTTCAGATACAGGTGGCTGATAGGCATTTCAGATGTAGTTTCCGATAGGCATTTCAAAAATTGGTGCCCGATAGGCATTTCAGATATATGTGCCGATAGGCATTTCAGATATAGTTGCCGATTTGCCTTTTAAAAATAGGTGCCGATAGGCATTTCAGATATAGAAGCCGATAGGTATTTCAAATATAGGTGTCGATAGGCATTTTCAGATATGGTTGCCGATAGGCATTTCAAAATATAGGTGCTGATAGGCATTTCAGATGTAGTTTCCGAAAGGCATTTCAAAAATAGGTGCCGATAGGCATTTCAGATATAGGTGCCGATAGGCATTACAGATATAGTTGCCGATTGGCATTTTTAAAAATAGGTGCCTATAGGCATTAAAGATATATAAGTCGATAGGCATTTCAAATATAGGTGGCCGATAGGCATTCCAGATATGGTTGCCGATAGGCATTTCAAATATAGGTGCTGATAGGCATTTCAGATGTAGTTTCAGATAGGCATTTTAAAAAATAGGTGCCGATAGGCATTTCAGATATAGGTGCCGATAGGCATTTCAGGAATAGTTGCCAATTGGCATTTTAAAATAGGTGCAGATAGGCATTTCAGATATAGAAGCCGATAGGCATTTCAAATATAGGTGCCCGGATAGGCATCCCAGATATGGTTGCCGATAGGCATTTCAAATATAGGTGCTGATAGGCATTTCAGATGTAGTTTCCGAAAGGTATTTAAAAAATAGGTGCCGATAGGCATTTCAGATATAAGTGCCGATAGGCATTTCAGAATATAGTTGCCGATTGGCATTTTTAAAAAATAGGTGTCGATAAGGCATTTTAGATATAGTTTCCGATAGGCATTTCAAAAAATAGGTGCCGATAGGCATTATAGACATAGGTGCCGATAGGCATATCAGATATAGTTGCCGATAGGCAATTTTAAAATATAGGTCATGATAGGCATTTCAAATTTAGGTGTCGATAGGCATTTCAGATATAGTTGGCCGATTGGCATTTATAAAAATAGTGCCGATAGACATTTCAGATATAGAAGCCGATAGGTATTTCAAATATAGGTGTCGATAGGCATTTCAGATATGGTTGCCGATAGCATTTCAAATATAGGTGCTGATAGGCATTTCAGATGTAGTTTCTGATAGGCTTTTCAAAAATATGTGCCGATAGGCATTTCAGATATAGGTGCCGATAGGCATTTCAGATATAGTTGCCGATTGGCATTTTAAAAATAGGTGTCGATAGGCATTTCAGATATAGAAGCTGATAGGCATTTCAAATATAGGTGCCGATAGGCATTCAGATATGGTTGCCCGATAGGCATTTCTAATATAGGTGCTGATAGGCATTCCAGATGTAGTTTCCGATAGGCATTTCAAAAATTGGTGCCGATAGGCATTTCAGATATAGGTGCCGATAGGCATTTCAGATGTAGTTTACCGATTGGCATTTTTAAAAATAGGTGTCGATAGGCATTTCAGGTATAGAAGCCGATAGGTATTTCAAATATAGGTGTCGATAGGCCATTTCAGATATGGTTGCCGATAGGCATTTCAAATATAGGTGCTGATAGGCATTTCAGATGTATTTTCCGATCATTTCAGATATAAGTGCCGATAGGCATTTCAAATATAGTTGCCGATTGGCATTTTAAAAATAGGTGCCGATAGGCATTTCAGATATAGAAGCCGATTGGCATTTCAAGTATAGGTGCCGATAGGCATTTTAGATATGGTTGCCGATAGGCATTACAAATATAGGTGCTGATAGGCATTTCAGATGTAGTTTCCGATAGGCATTTCAAACATAGGTGCCGATAGGCATTTCAGATATAGGTGCCGATAGGCATTACAGATATAGTTGCCGATTGGCATTTTAAAAATAGGTGCCGATAGGCATTTCAGATATAGTAGCCGATAGCCATTTCAAATATAGGTCCCGATAGGCATTCCAGATATGGTTGCCGATAGGCATTTCAAATATAGGTGCTGATAGGCATTTCAGATGTAGTTTCCGATAGGCATTTCAAAACTAGGTGCCGATAGGCATTCCAGATATAGGTGTCGATAGGCATTTCAGATATAGTTGCCGATTGACATTTTAAAAATAGGTGCCGATAGGCATTTCAGATATAGAAGCCGATAGGCATTTCAAATATAGGTGCCGATAGGCATTCCAGATATGGTTGCCGATAGGCATTTCAAATATAGGTGCTGATAGGCATTTTAGATGTAGTTTCCGATAGGCATTTCAAAAATTGGTGCCGATAGGCATTTCAGATATAGGTGCCGATAGGCATTTCAGATATAGTTACCGATTGGCATTTTAAAAATAGGTGTCGATAGGCATTTCAGATATAGAAGCCGATAGGTATTTCAAATATAGGTGTCGATAG